>JAGKTI010008805.1:0-32555 GCA_018397915.1 Birgus latro
ACTCTGGTAGAGTTGCAGGGAACCAAGGCCTCGGGTGAGGCCTTGCCACGGCTCAGGGGAGGGGTCCACTCTGGCTGCAGGTCCTCCTGTAGGAGAGAAGCGGTCTGTGGCCTGCTTTACATCTGACCTTACGTGACTAGTGGCCAACGTCGTGGTAGCACAGGGGACATCAGCTTCAATGCAGATAGTAGCCTGCTCTGCCTCTGGCCTGACGTGACTAATGGCCGACTTTGGGGTGGCCCAGGGGACAACAGCTTCAGTGCGGCTAATGGCCTGCCCTACCTCTGGCCTGACGTGACTAGTGGCCGACATCGTAGTGGCGCAGGAGGTTGTAGCTCTGGTGCGGCTAATGGCCCGTACCAGGGAGCTGAAAGGACTAGTAGCAGAGGGACGGACTGTGGCCGATCCTGCCTCGTACCCAGTACGGCTTGTGGCCAATACTGTGGCGCCACTCTGGGGGGAACGATTACAGGAGTTGGACGACTTATGGCCTGTCCTGCCCGGCCGACACGCGTCCGTGTCGCGGCCCTGTACCAGGGATGCAACTGGAGAACGGACTGTGGCCAGTTCTGCCCCGTACCCGGTGTGACTGTGGCCGATACCGCGGCGTTGCATGGAGTTGTAAACTCCACCCCTTACCTGGCGAGTGGAATTTGGGCCGGAGACTAGGCGCCGGCGACTGCTACCTTTCCGGGTCACCACCTGGGTGCAAGAGGGGCGCCGGGAAGTGATACAGGTGCACCGTTCCTGTTCCCAGCCGCTCTGTGTCAGCGGTGGCCCCCTGGCGGTACTGGGGGGGTTGGGGGTGCTGGTGTCATCTGTGGCTCCAACCTCTAACTCCTGTATTTCAGTGAGAATAAGATTTGATGGTGGAATAAGATCGTGTGTCATGGTGAATGAATGTATCGAGATAGAATTCCTCAGTAATAGTACACTAGAAGCCCACTTGTTCTTACGACCTGTCAAAGCATCAAAATTCACCATGAGCTGGCGAGATAATGTAGAAATCCAGTTTAAGGAGGAGGAACTCTCTCCTAGACTAACCCAGTTAGCAAACGAACTCGACAGACTTGACTCACAGCAGTTCCCCACGAATTCAGCCTATCCTCAGTCTCCCGATGGACCTCTAACAATGAAAGGAAAAGGGAACCTCACAAAGCCTCGCGATATTCCAACTTTGGAACTTTGCCAATTACAGTGCATCGATGCCACAGCTCGCCTGGAAATGTTTTCTGACACGGTAGAACAGTGTGACCAGGATGATGTAATGCGCATACAGATCACGAAGAGTCAAGTCCAGAACTTGCCATTTTCATTCATAACAACCAGACCAGAAATTGAGTAACCTCATGGTCAACAATTGAGACGTCCCTTCAAGCAGAGTTTGCCATTGAAGTTAGTATTGACCGGGCTTGGCAAGAATTGGACTCGGCATGTTATGATTGGGTAGAATCACCCCAGGCCTTTCCGCACCGTTTCATCTGCCAACATGCGGCCATAGAACATAAATTCCCTAGTGAGAAGTTCCCTAACCGTGACAGGACTATCAAACGGAAACTGTGGTATGGATTACGTCTTCCATCACGAGTAAAACTTGAGGGATTCCTAGATGATGAATATCCACTGAGAAAATTTATTGATAGAATTGAACATGAACGCCAACTATTAGGAGTGAGTCAGTCCTCTCGCATCAATGCAGTGCCTTCTGAGAGAAGTGCTAAGGAAAGGGAGGTAGAAAAATGGCTATCCCCATCTACCTTGTCGAGTCAGAGTGATTACTGGAGTCCAGATGGACCGAGAGACGAAATGAAAGAATTATAGTGCCGGGTCCACAAACTCAAATCTAACCTAGCACAAGTGAATAAGGGACGGCCTAGTACCCCCAAAACATATAGTGATAAATGCTGTGCTCACTGTCTCACATCATCACATAACCTCCGAGATTGTTGGCAGAAACCCCCTCCTGGGCATTGTTTTGATTGTCGCAGACCCGGATGTCGGCGTGTAGAACGCGGGTGCCAGGGACGTAGTCACAAACTCCCCACTCGAAAAGACTCTCCAAAACATCTCATGAACCATCTCAACAATTATGACTAGCCGGCAGCCAAACATCCCCCACCATTAGTGTAATAATAAATGGGAAAATAATAGAAGCTATCGTGGACACCGGGAGTAGCTACACTTTAATTAAGGAGTCCACAATCAAACGGATTGGGTGAGAAATAAACGCACATCGAAACCCGCCGCGCTTACAAGGAGCCACAGGCGCACCTCTGAGAGTATTAGGAATGATGTGAGCTGAAATAGCGGTTGGTGACGAGAAGACGCATAAACAATGGTTCCCGGTAGTGCCAAATTCTTATATCAGTACTGACATACTCCTGGGATGTGACGTGTTGGGCCAAGCATGTGGGATGGAGCAGAGAGAGTTATGATCTGAGGAGGTGCCCCTTATGTGGTGAATCATATCCGCCGCCAGAGGAACAAGGTGGGGAGAGTGAGAGTTGATCCAGTAGAACTTTCCAACCCAACACAACTCTTCTCGCAGATTAACCTCCTTACTACAGTGAAGGTAGACCCCTATCAGCCTAAATTCATGCCCGTACCTGTAAGGGAAGACCCAGCTACTAATCTCATCATCTACCCTCAACCCAGGGTTAGTCATAATAGTCATCCTTATTTGGTCCAAGTCAATGCGGCAAATACCATCTACTTCCGACTCATTAATGCAACCAAAAAGGTAAAAGTATTTCGTAAGGGCACAATTATCGGATCATATGAGAGAGTGGCCAGTCCAATCACTGACAAAATTAACGTTACTAAGATTCACAACGATCTTCTTTCAGAGAATGATCAAGTCAAACAAAACGAAACACGCACTCAGAAACTGAAAGCTCTGATCAGAGAACAAAATTGGCAACACCTCACTAATGCAGCGAGAAGATTTAACCAAGTTGATCCTTGAGTATGACCCTCTCTTTATTCTCGATAAAGGTGAGTAAGGCCTCATCAGTGGTCCTCCAGCTCATATTAAAGTCGCAGACCCTCAACCCAGTCGTGGGCCTGTCTATCGCTATCCTGTACAAGCGAAGCAGATTATCACAGAGATGTTAAGGGACATGGAGGACAGAGAAATTACCGAAAGGTCCACAGCAGCCTGGTTGTCGTCTATCGTCCTCGTAAACAAACCTGATGGTAGTAAACGAATGTGCCTCGATTATCGCCACGTGAATCAACACCTCGCGGCGGACATCTACCCACTCCCACGGATAGACGAGTTAGTAGAACCTGCAGCCGGACATCAGTATTATGTCTTGCTGGACATGTAAGAGGCGTACTTCCAAATTTTGTTAGATAAGGAGAGTCATGATCTCATTACCTTCAGTGATGGGGTAGCGCTCTACCGATTTAGATGCCTTCCCCTGCAATTTTCTCACGACAAATGGTGACATTATTAGCGCCTCCTCTACAGAAGGGTTGGGTCAAGAATTTTTAAGATGATTTAATCTTATGGGCCCCCAGCTTCCCTACTCTACTGGAGCGATTGAAACAACTTTTCGAGCTGCTTGCTGTCAGCAGGGTGAAATTAAACCTTGGTAAATGTGAATTTTGATGTAAGGAAGTGACCTTCCTGGGTCACCAGATTTCAGCCGGGGGAAGTAAGCCGGATACAAAAAATGTTGAGGCGATTACAAAAATGAAGCCACCCACCATTGTGAAAGAAGTGAGGTGATTCCTTGGTATGCGTGGGTTTTATAGGAAACATGTACCATCGTTCGCATGGATTGCTACACGCCTTACCAATTTGACTAAATCACGAACGACATTTCACTGGACGGACGAATGTCAGAGGTCTTTCGAACATCTTAAGTCGTTTCCTTACAAACGCCCCCGTTTTGGTTAGAGCTCAGGTAGAGCAGCCGTTCATTCTTACTACAGACGCCAGTAACAATCATGTTGGAGGAGTCCTTAGTCAAATCCAAGCCGACAGTACCAACAAGCCAACCAGGTACTTCTAAAAAAAATTGACCCCTTGTGAGGCTCATTATTCAACAACAGACAAGGAGCCTCTAGCAGTGGTCCTCACGTGCTGGAACTTTCATCATTACGTATGAGGTACCTGTTTTACTGTAGTCACTGATCACCAACCTCTAACAAGCATATTCAAACGCAAGACTAAATCACCTCGGATGAACCGATGGATTCTTGAAATGAGGGACTATAACTACGACATTCAAATCACCTCGGATGAACCGATGGATTCTTGAAATGAGGGACTATAACTACGACATTCAGTACCTCAAAGGCAAGAATAATTTTGTCGCAGACCAGTTGTCACACCCAGTTCGAGTGGTAGTCTGTTCACCTGAAGCCACATGGCTCGAATTAGACCGAGAACAAATGAGAGACCGCCAGAGAGAAGAACCAGTATGGGGAGAACTAGCGCACCATCTGGAAGGTGGTAGAATCCCTGCTAAAAGATTACCAAGAACTACTCTAGATCAATTTGCTTTGGTAGATGAGATATTACATTTTGTGTGCAAGAAGGCAGATGGTAGTCTTCATTATAGTCTCACAGTTCCTCGTACCTTAGTTGTTCAGGCTCATCAACATGCCCATGAGATAACAGGTCATCTAGGGCAAAAGAAAACTTAAAAAAAAAAACTGAAGAACTCTATTACTGGCAAAATCTCAGAGTCGATGTATGTGAATATGTAAAAAAATGTGTAACTTGTCAAAGGTTCAAACAGGACACTGGATTGCAGCAACAGTGGAAGGAATTACCCCCATTGAATAAACCACTGGAGAGGATTGGAATAGATCTCACTGACATGGTTGCTGGAGTCCAGGGTTATCACTATGTGCTTACAGTAGTGGACCACTATAGTCGATTTGTTAGGTTCTTCCCCCTTACAACAAAGCAGACCACACACATCACAGACAAACTTGGGCAGTATGTGGCAGACCATGGCGCACCCCGCAGTATTGTCCTGGACAATGGAGGTGAGTTCATCAGCAGAGACTTTCAATGGTTCTGCCAGCAAAACCAAAATCACCCTGTACTACACGACCCCTTATCATCCCCAAGGGAATGGAATAACCGAGAGGATGCACAGGACCCTGAAGTCAATCCTCTCCACCTTATGTCAGGGCTACCCTCTACGCTGGCCCCAATTGCTCCAGCCTTGTCAGATCACCATGAATCAGGCGGTCCATACATCTACGGGGCAGCAGCCCTATTTCGCCTTTTTCTCTCGCCATCCGCCTAGACTGGTCGGTGCGCCATTTCTCTCAGCCGATGGCAAGGAAGACAGGATGACGGTTCCTCATGCTCTCATTCGGGAAACGCACCAGAAGATGTCGAGACGGTATAGAGATGTGGCTAACCGAAGGCGAAAGAACCAAGTGGCTGGAGTTGGAACCCTTGTGTGGATTAAGAAAGAAACAGTGATACCTGGTACATCTCGAAAACTTAATGTAAAATGGGATGATCCGTATCATGTAATGGAGGTGTTAATGGACGGAAGTGTGTACGTGGCAGAAAATGTGTTCACGGGGAAAAAGATACAAAGAGCCGCAGGACAAGTGAAACCCTATTATGGAGGGGAAGAGTGGCTCTTGGAACCCCTGGAAGAGGCTTTTGAACCTGACCCAGTGGACGCACAATTACCTCCACGTGAAAGACGTCCCCCCCGGAGACTGATTGAAGAATGTTGAAGTGTTGTGAAACGGGTTATTGCAGTATCAAGTTAAGTGTTGGATATGGAAATGTGTGCGGGTCGGACTGCCTGACTATTGACTGTGATAGTTCAAGAGTTCAAAGAGTTTAATCTCGTGTCTAGAGTTCATTGGAGTTTGTATCATGAGCGCGGCCCAGTTCAGTGGGAACATTATGTTGCTTTAATTCGAGGGGAAACAGGTATCCTCTCAACTTACAGTCGGCATGGTGTAGGGTGTAACAGTGACTTCAGGACCTGACAGGCGCTCGTCAGTTACTAGGTGGAGAGCTGGAAACATAAGAAGGAATGAATGGAGCGTGAATGCGATAGTAGGTTGAATACATGGGAAGTGCCCCTGGGACAATCCTAGCAGCGAGAGTACGGGTCAGTCCAGGTGAGACGACCAAGTTATCACCCAGGCAGGAGGCTGGCTGGGGCACATCTTTCCACTGGTTTACGAGAGTTCAGTGGTGACAGAGTAGCGACCCCCTGGGGTACGCAATTTTGCTTCTGGACCGACAGGTGCCACTCATGGGAGGAAGAGTTAGCGGAATCACTATCTCATTCTGGAGTTCATAGAGAGTTTCACAGTCAAATTTGGTAAGTCCGTCCCGTCCACACACACGTCTCTAAGAAATGTAGAGAAATGAAGTGATTGTTGACTTCCAATGTTAAATTTTTTTTCCCCTGGAGGATGGATCCGTGTAATGCCGTAATTTTAAGGGTAATTTAAGTATAATTTAAGTTAGTATAAGTATAGTATAAGTTAACATAAGTGTAATATAAGTTAGTATATGTGTAGTATAAGTTAGTATAAGTGTAATGTAAGTGTAACCTTGAACCCCTAACTATATTTTATCTGCAATATGTGGGTGGTAATCATCAAATTCCATATTCAGGCTTGATCCCTGTTAATATTCTTATTATAAGTGATACTCTATTAATAAAGGATCAGTATAGACTATAGAGCAATTATGTAAGGGAGTGTCTTTGTGCTTGGAGCAGTCAAATTCCCACGGTGTGGATAGAATCGTAAATTTTAGCAAGAGATTAATAATCGGGAAAATTTGTCTTCATACTTAATTCGAAATTTGTAAGTCAGAATTGGTGTTATCACCTTTTTGTACTACGTAGTAGTGAATTAAAGCTTAGTTGAATCCTAATTGTTGATAATAGACATTTGCAACCGCGAAATTTGCGTTACACTCGCGTTTAGTCACATAGGCCCGACACATGGATATAATTAATTTCAAGCTCTCGTTTGTTTAGGCTTCGGTGTATTAGTAAATCCCACATGCTTATTACAAAATTTTAAGCATCGTAAGTCAACCCATCTGTGTGGGTCAAGCGTGAACACATTTTTTATATTACTTGTGTAAACTGAAATGCTGCAGAGAGATCAGTCGAAGTTGTAGTCAATTCCCAATGTTAGAACAAACCGAGCTTATAGAAAACCATTCGAGTTGCCTGGGACCGGCATAACGCCATCTCCCTTTCTCATCGATACAGGTCAGTAACTCTAAAAGCCATATATTCCCCCCCCCCCTTCCTTACTTGTGTGAAGTAAATTCTCATATATATCAGTATTAGTAATATTCCCCCCTGGTTCTTTTTAACTGACTAGATAACGCCGTCTCCCTTTCTCATGGAT
Organism: Birgus latro; assembly: GCA_018397915.1. Taxonomy (NCBI): domain Eukaryota; kingdom Metazoa; phylum Arthropoda; class Malacostraca; order Decapoda; family Coenobitidae; genus Birgus; species Birgus latro. The sequence goes on from JAGKTI010008805.1 coordinate 7,372, forward strand.
ACAGATTGTGGCTGTTCGTATCGTCATTAGAAAATAACGAGTGGATGAAGCCGACTGGCTCACAGTCCCTTCATCTGTTGCCCACTACACTGAAATTCCACCCCCCCTTTTTTTTCCCCCTGTTACATATAATTCGAATGGGGAATTGACTGGCCCATTAGAATATTCTATTCTTTCTGTGTGAAGTGTTTAGCTTGATAGAGTTTTGTATTCACATGTATTTGTTTCCCCTAAAAACACTGATTATTCACCCACTTTAAAATATTGAGCCTATAGTATCGTTCTTTTGAATGTGGTATCTATTTATAAATAACCTTCGAGTTAATATGTATATTCCAAACTTGGGAGAATATTTTGTGGAGGTAATATCTCGGTGAGTTTGCCTGACGAGTCCATCTGAGACCGTGAGATTGCTAGATACACATGAGATAGTATCATTTTAAGTATTAGGTTAAGAGGTGAGATTAATATTCCCGGAAAGGATAAAGTGAAATACAGAAGTTAGGGGTAAGGGTCGCAGATGATGCGACTGTCGGTGCAGACGACACCAACACCCCCAGCCCCCCAAGGACTACCAGGGTCTGCTGCTGACACTGAGCGGCTTGGGACAGGAACGGCGCACCTGTACCCCTCCCCAACGCCCCTCTTACTCCCAGCCTATGTCCTGGGAAGGTAGCAGTCACCGGCGCCTAGTCTACGGCCGAAATTCCACCACTGCTGACCGCCGTCAGGAAGTCTTGGCCCGACTCCCTCCACTGAGAGAGGAAACTCGCGTCCATCTCGAGTCTCTCTCAGTGGATCAGATCTTTGAACAGCAAGATCGATACCATCGGGCCAACTTCTCTGACGTGACGGACTCCCTCTACCGCCTCCACCGCTGTCAGCAGTTTAACGACCGCCACGCCGAGTGTCTGCTTGTGACGAGCGAGAGCCACGCCGACGACGTGGCCATTTTAGACTACGTCGTCCGCGCTATTTTAAAACATCACGGTCTACACTAGCTGAAGCTAGTTCACCTGCCTTCCATCTGCAGTTCACCCACTACGGGCTCTCCACCCTGAGCCCGTGCCACATCCGTGTGGCAAATCTTATCATCATCATCATCATCATCCACTCGCCAGGTAAGGGGTGGAGTTTGCCTACACAACTCCACACAACACCGTGGTATTGGCCAGTGTCATAACGGGCAAGGGACAGAACCTGCCACAGTCCGTTCCCCAGTTGTACCCCCGCTACAGGGCCGCGGCATGGACCACGAACCGTGTCGGTTGGGCAGGACAGGCCACCAGTCGTCCGCTTCCTGTAGTCGTTCCTCTGAGAGTAGCGCCGCAGTACCGGCCACAAGCCGTGCTGGGTACAAGGGAGGATCGGCCATCATCCGTCTCTCTGCTACTAATGCTCCCTGCTCCATGGTACAGGCCATTAGCCATACCAGTCATAGTCACCTGTAGGACCACGACGTCGGCCACTCGGCCACTAGCCGCGCCGAGCCAGAGACGGATCAGGCCACAGGCCTCTCTTCTCCTACAGGATATTCTTACCCCCCACACGGAGACAGGAGGAAGCTAGTTGTGCCTCGCATAAATCCTGAGTTCCAACGGGGCAGTGGAGCTGCCATGTCGGCCACTAGCCATACGGGGGAGGCAGAGTCGGCCACAGTCTGCTCCTCACCCTCTGTTCCCAGGATATCTCCCGACGGGGCAGTCCCTTGCCTGGCTTACCCTGTTTCCTGTAGCCGGGCAGGATGCACCCCCTCTCCTGCAGAGGGAGCAGCTGGGAAATACCCTTTCCCAGAACCTTGGCCAGGCCTCACCCGAGGCCTTGGTTCCCTTCAACTCAGCCAGTGTGAGCAGCAGCTGAGGCGGAGCCCCAGCAGATGTAGCAGCCAGTGTCAGGCACTGTCAACCACTCCCCCAGCCCGAGGTTCCTGTGAGACGACCCTGACGGTGACGCCGCCCTCCAGCTGTTGCCGCAGTCCAGCCGCCCCAGGTTCCAGTACCCTGGGTCCTCAGCTACCCCAGGAGCCGCCCCGAACACCAGGGCGCGACTTACCTGCTGGTGGGACCTCTCTGAGCCCATCCCTGACTCGGCGTCGGGCCCGCCTCCTGGCTCTTTTTGGACCAAGCCCCTAGCCCTGCACCTACGTGTGGGACCCTGTAAAGGCGTGCCACTCCGTCCGCCCTCCTGACAGAGGAATCAACCTTCGGCCCACCAGCGATAGTGAAACAGATGGACTTTACCATTGTGCGCCTCGTAGACTCAGACATACGTATACGGTCGTATGTGTAACACGAGTGATTCCCTATAGTGTGTTCTCATGATAAAGTGGCAAGGAAAACCCAAAGTGTAAGACTGGACGAGCCTATTAGTGATCCTGGTCTAGTGTATATCACGAACGGAGTCTTGCGCCCCCCTCCCCCTCCCCAGTGAATGAAACACCACAGTGACCAAACAGGAAAAATTATATTGTATCGATTGTGCCATCCCCTTGCTTATTAATCTTCTCCCTCCCCAGTGTACAGGCACGTTAGTCATGGTGTGTCTAGCCACCTCCAAGTGTTTCTCTAAAATACCGCAGTTCCCCCTCGCAGTGTACTACAGCGTGGCTGACTTCTTCCATGATAGACCGCTGACCAGATTGGTGTCTATCGACACAAGTGTTAACGTAATTGAACCTTTGTATCAGTGCTGTCCAGTGCTATACTATATTGGGAAATTGTAGCATGTGTATTCCTGTGTCCAAAAGTATAAGTGTAATATGAGTACCGTAAGCGCTGGGTGTATTCTACCATACTTCCCCTAAGCGGGTATAGAGACAGATTTCAATTCAGTAAAACCTTGTATTAACCCACCTCCGGCCAACCCGGAATCTGTTGTATCTAGTGTTTGTAATATTTGTCTCTGGGAAGATATTTTGTAATACATGTGTGTAACAATTCACTGCCTTGTTTTTGTGTCCAGTCCTTTCCTTGGAAGTGCCGACTCGGTCTTGAATAAGAACCCGCTGTGAGTCTGTGTATCTGACGGGACGAGAAGTCGCCCCTCAGAAACGTGACAGGTATAGTTCACCTCTCGCTTACGTGTGCAAGGGACGAGTAGTCGGCCCTCAAATATGTGGCATAACACTAGTGGCTAGCGGTGGTTCTTGACCCGGACGGTGGGAAAAAGGACTGGAAAGAGAAAAGAAAAATTTAAAATGGCAGCCAAAACACATGTACCCCTACCAAAAATTCGACTCAGAATAATGCGACATCACTACATACTACTTAGATATGGTCAAGCCATTACTTGACATCGAGTTTGATAACGACAGACAGAAAATAGCTGTCACTCTGCCTCACCTGGGAAAGGTGGTATCTAGTGTAGCACCAAAAATAGTCCCAGATCTCGCTTGAGCCAGATTTGTAAAAATAGTAACAGTGACCTGGACAACACATTCATCCAAGCTCAGCGACTCATCACCACCGCGTATCCGGATGCTGAAATGAATACCCGGGATGAACATATATTCAACACCCTCCTCCCGGGCACAGTGAAAGAGCATTTCACTATCCACGACCTGGCAGGAAATTTGGACCGCTATGTCCAACTCATCCGCCGCCTCCTCGCAGCATGCCCCACTACACAGCACATCGGGGTCGTAAGCAGGTTCCCCACAAATCCATCCTCACTACCGCCCCAACCTCAACCAGCCCCGACATGAACCGTCTCCGCCCCGGCAACCCCAAGAGCCCTCCCTACTAAGAAACAGCTGCCATGGAAAGAAGACACAAACCTCATTACCATCAATCTATGGGAGTTTACAGCCTGTAGCAGCTGCTGTCCACTACATGACATACGTGAACAGTTAAAGGCGGCGCGCAGAATAAGAACCAACCCGCTGGGGCACCGCAGGTTGTCAGCAGTAGACAAAAAACCAACGAACCCAGATTCCCCCCTCATCGAGGAACCAGACACCGACTGCGAACCAGGCGATGCTGACACCGACGCAGCCCTCGAGCTGACATTGGATTTTTAGGACCGCTCCTGCACCTCCCCACGGTGGCGGAGGCCACCTCCACAAAATACCGACCCCCATTCTACAACAAAATAAAGTTACAGGGGTTCAAGGCAAGACTTCTGGTAGATAAGGGAGCCGCCAGGTCTTGCCTGTACACACATTTTTACTCCTGGCTCAGGAAGGCTTTTGGCTCTCCTCCCCACCTCAGCCCGCCTCGTAGACGCGAGGGAAGGCCCCTTGCCTATCCGTGGAGAAACTCGGGCCCTACAAGCCAAGACCCACCAACCAGCCTCCACCTACCAACCCTTCATTGTTTTTTACTCTTCCTGCCGTGCCTATAATGGCTACCTGGGTTTGGACCTTCTCCAGAAGTTACACACCCACATCAACTGACATGGGAGGCGACTGCATTTCCGGCCTCCCTCCCACCAGCCACTAGCCCTCGCACGTGCACACGACAAGACAACGCCCCCCGTCCCCTCCTTGTCGACCCCCTTCCCTCCCCCCTTCCCCTCCCCCCTTCATGACCCAGGCCCCCCCCCCGCCCCACCTTCCTCGCGACTGTTGCATCCACCCTCACCAATCACCCCCACCATGAAGCTTGGCTACAGATCAACAAACCCACAGGGACTCATTCCCTCTTCTCCCCAGACATCCCCACAGGGCCCCTCTCCACCTGTCTGATGTCGCCGACCTTCCTCCCGCCACACCTCAATGCCATCAAAATAGCAAATCTGGCAGCTGCACCCTTCAGTCTACCACGAGGGCTCCTGATTGGCGACCTAGAGGCAGCCGAGCCATGCAACACCCCTCCCCTAAATTCAAACCCCTCCCCCCTTCCCCCCTTACCCGATCACCTGTCCCCCCATCAAGCCGAGACCCTCCACTGCCTACTCCTCGAATATCAAGACCTTTTCTCCATGCGGCATGCTGACTTGGGACATACGACATATTTGGCCCACGAAATCCACACCACTGGGCCCCCTATTCGACAACCCTCCTGCTGGAAAAACCCACACCAACTGGCCGAAGAGGACAGGCAAGTCTGGGAAATGCTGGATGCCGGCATCATCACGCCCTCCAACAGCCCCTGGTCTTCCCCCGTTGTCCTGATTTGGAAGAAAGATGGCACCCTACGATTCTGCATCGATTGCCGCTGCCTGAATGATGTAACCATCAAGGATGCAACTCCTCTTCCCCACATAGACGACTTTCTGGACTCCCTGCGCGGCTCCACCTGGTTCTCCACGCTGGATCTCCAGTTGGGGTACTGGCAGGTCCCCGTGCACCGCCAAGATCAAGGGAAAACGGCCTTTTCCACCAGCAGTGGAAAACATTACACTGTCTCCAGGAAAGGCATTTCTCCGGACCCCGAAAAGCTGCGAGCCATCACTGACCAGCCCCTCCCACAGGAAGTCCACCAAGTCTGCGCCTTCTTGGGACTCGTGTCGTATTACTGGCGATTTATCAAAGGGTTTGCCAACCTTGCGAAACCACTCCATGACCTCACTAAGAAAGGCAAGCCTTTCGTCTGGAGCGACGACCAAATAACAGCTTTCGACAATTTAAAGGAGAAACTCATCTCAGCCCCCATCTTTGCTTTCCCAAACTACGACCTCCCCTTCAGATTATACACCGACGTCTCGCTGGTAGCTATAGGTGCCGTCCTAGCGCAGGTCCAGGAAGGGCACAAACACATCATCGCTTGCACCAGCCGCACCCTGAACTCAGCAGAACTAAATTACGCGGCTAATAAGCGCGAGTGTCTGGGTATCATCTGGGCCCTCGACCACTTCCTGGCCTACCTATCCGGCACCAGGGTCACCATGATCGCAGACCACCAGTCCCTTCAGTGGCTCCGACAATCGGCCACTCAGAACGCCCAGCTCCTCTGCTGGCATGAAGCGCTAGAGGAGTTTGACTACAAGATTGCCTACCGGCCCGGGAAATTGCATACCAACGCCGACGCCCTCTCCCGCCTACCGGTACAATCCCTACTCCCTCAATCCGAGCTGGTCCAGTACTGGCAGGACCAAGACCTGCCCCCATGGATTCCCCAACACCTATTCGTGAAACTTCACCTACAAGGGGACCAACTTTTTACACCATCGGGCCACATCGTCCTGGACCCAGACTCTGTGATAGATGCCCTCACCCAGCTACACTCGGACAGTGGGATCCACCTGGGTATGAGAAAACTAACCCAGGTCTTCAACGACCTCTCCTGGGCCCCCAACCCCACTACTTTCATCCAGCATGTCACTCAGGCGTGTCGGGCATGCTGCCCAGGAAAGGACATCACCCGTTCCACGGGTCCTGCCGGGAAGATTTCTGCCCACAAACCTTGGCAGTTATTATCTGTCGACGTTGTCGGTCCCCTGCCACCTTGGTCCGGCTATAAATACATCATTATATTCGTCGATGTCTACTCCAAATTCCTGATCGCTTGTCCAGCTAAAGAGAGCACCGGCGTCACTATAGCTTACGCCCTCATGCGTCACTTTTTCCCATATTTTGGCATTCCCCAGGCCATTCACTCTGATAACGCCCGAGAGTTCACGGGACAAATCTGGAAAGAACTATCCACTCTATCCAGATTCTCCATTTCCCACTCTTCCCCATACTGGCCTCAAGGAAATGGGGTATGCAAAAGGAGCCACTGGACCCTGTTAAATCAGATCATAACCCGCATCCAAGATACCCAAGATCAAGATTGGCCTGCCCACGTTAAGACTGTTCAATGGGGAATTAACGCCTGCCTCCCTGATGACGGCATCACCCTCCACGAGCGGGTTTTCGGTGAGGCCCCCCTTCTCCTGCCTCTCCGACAACACCTTCAACCCCCAAGCCTCCGATCCCCTACAGCACCTGAACCGTCGCTTACAGCACCTGCACACACACCAAGACACACAAGCTGACTCCTCCCCAGCCAACCGCTACAAACCAGGCGATAAAGTTCTTGATGCACACCTCCCCACCCCCCAACAAAATTGCTCCCCACTTCACAGGGCCCTATACCATCATTAAAGTCCCTAACCCCTTTCAAGTCGTTGTCAACTGCAATGAAACCATCTGCACCTAGAGAAATCGCCATGTCCGCCCCTCCCAAGACTCCCCCACCCCAACCGCTCCCTCCCTGGCTCCCCAAGCCAAACCAACACCTTTAACTTCCCACGAGGAACCATTCCCCTACTACTCCTCCCCATCCCCCTCCTCACCAGTTTCCACCCCCCCGCCCTCGCCACCTTGCACTCTCGCGCCACCCCCACACACTAGACCAACACCACAACCAACTTCTCCCGTGCCCGCCACGCCACCCACACCACATGGTCATCCCTCACCCTTGGTGATTTCAACACCTACCACCCCGTGCTCCCCACCCAACGTACCCCCTGCCCCTCCAACCCCGGCAACCAACCACGCTACACCACCTCACTCTCTGCCCGCCCCCACTCCCCGTCGCCGCTCACTCCCCATTTAACCACCACAACCACCCATTTGGTCATGTTTCACCCCCACCAGCCCGTTACCTCTCCACACCCACACCCACCCCTTCACCCTCCAGCAGCCAACTACCCACCGCACCCCCTAACACCACCCCAGTAACCATCCCTACCCCTCCTCCCAGATGGAAAATTCCGTCCCGCAGTACTCCCAAGGGAATGCCGCCTCTACGCTCCCCCGGCAATATAAGCCATGCCGGACTGCCCTTAGCCAGCACTCGCCCCTAAACCACCACCACTGCCACCACCAAGTGCATCACGAGGATAACCTGGATCCCCACCTTCGGACAAAACCACCGTGTCCGGAGCACACACCACTTACTATGACTCCTCCAGCAGGCGAACCACCCTTCCATGCTTCGTATTGCCTACTCCCACCACCAGCAGCCCAACATACCCACCGACCACTGGACCACCTTCCTGTATCACCTCACACCCTTCCACCAAACGCCCAACATCGATCTGTACCGCCTCCAGTCACGGGGTTGTGACTTTGTTACAGGGGAGGGTGGTGAAGTTAGGGGTCAGGCCTGCAGATGACACCAACACCCCCAGCCCCCTAAGGACTACCAGGGGTCCGCCGCTGACACTGAGCAGCTCAGGACAGGAACAGCACACCTGTACCCCTCCCCGACGCCCCTCTTACTCCCACCCGACGTCCCGGGAAGGTAGCAGTCGCCGGCGCCTAGTCTCCAGCCAAAATTCCACTCGGAAGGTAAGGGGCAGAGTTTGCCAACGCAACTCCACACAACACCACAGTATTGGCCACTGTCATACCAATTGTATCCCCGCTACAGGGCCGCGGCACGGACCACCAACCGTGTCGGTCAGGCAGGACAGGCCACCAGTCGTCCAATTCCTGTAGTTGTTCCCTTCAGAGTAGCGCCATAGCACCGGCCACAAGTCATGCTGGGTACAAGGTAGGATCGGCCATCGTTCATCCCTCTGCTACTAGTGCTCCCTGCTCCACGTTACAGGCCATTAGCCATACCAGTCATAGTCCCCTGTAGGACCACGATGTTGGCCACTAGCCGCGCTGAGCCAGAGGTGGAGCAGGCCACAGTCCGCTCTTCTCCTACAGGAGATTCTTACTCCCCTCACATAGAGAGGAGAGAGTGAGTTGTGCCTCGCGTAAATCCTGAGTTCCGACAGGGCAGAGGAACCACCGTGTCAGCCACTAGCCATGCGGGGGAGGCAGAGTCGGCCACAGTCCACTCCTCACCCTCTGTTCCCAGGATATCTCCCAACGGGGCAGTCCCTTGCCTGGCTCACCCTGTTTCCTGTAGCCGGGCGGGACGCACCCTCTCTCCTGCAGAGTGAGCAGCTGGGGAAGACCCTTTCCCGGAGCCTTGGCCAGGCCTCACCCGAGGCCTTGGTTCCCTTCAACTCAGCCAGTGTGAGCAGCAGACGAGGCAGAGCCCCAGCAGATGTAGCAGCCGGCATCGGGCCCTGTCAACCACTTCCCCAGCCCGAGGTTCCTGTGAGACGGCCCTGACAGCGATGCTGCCCTCCAGCCATTGCTGCAGTCCGGCCGCCCCAGGTTCCAGTACCCTGGGTCCTCAGCTACCCCAGGAGCCGCCCCGAACACCAGGGCGCGACGACTTACCTGCTGGTGGGACCTCTCTGAGCCCATCCCTGACTTGGCGTCGGGCCCGCCTCCTGGCTCTCTTCGGACCGAGCCCCTAGCCACGCACCTACGTGTGGGGCCCTGTAAAGGCGTGCCACTCCGTCCGCCCTCCTTACGGAGGAATCAACCTTCGGCCCACCAGTGATAGTGAAACAGATGGACTTTACCAGTGTGCGCCTCTTAGACCCAGACATATGTATACGGTCATATGTGTAACACGAGTGATTCCCTATAGTGTGTTTTCGTGATAAAGTGGGAAGGAAACCCCAGAGTGTAAGATTGGACGAGCCTATTTGTGATCCTGGTCTAGCGTATATCACGAACGGAGTCCCGCACCCCCCCCCCCCCCCGAAAACAACACCCCACAGTCACCAAACAGGAAAAATTATATTGTATCGATTGTGTCATCCCCTTGCTTATTGATCTTCTCCCTCCCCAGTGTACAGGCACGTTAGTCACGGTGTGTCCAGCCACCTCCGAGTGTTTCTCTAAAATACCGCAGTTTCCCCTCACAGTATACTACAGCGCGGCTGACTTCTTCTGTGATAGACCGCCGACCAGATTGGTGTCTATCGACGCAAGTGTTAACGTAATTGAACCTTTGTATCAGTGCTGTCCAGTGCTATACTATATTGGGAAATTGTAGCAAGTGTATTCCTGTGTCCAAAAGTATAAGTGTAATATGAGTACCGTAAGTGCTGGATGTGCTCTACCATATTTTCCCTAAGCCGGTATAGAGACAGATTTCAATTCAGTAAAACCTTGTATTAACCCACCTCCGGCCAACCCAGAATCTGTTGTATCTAGTGTTTGTAATATTTGTCTCTGGGAAGATATTTTGTAATACATGTGTGTATCAGTTCACTGCCTTGTTTTTGTGTAAAGTTCTTTTCCTTAGAAGTGCCAATATGAACCCGCTGTGAGTCTGCGTATTTGACGGGACGAGAAGTCGCCCCTCAGAAACGTGACAGGTATAGTTCACCTCTCGCCTACGTGCGCAAGGGACAAGTAGTTGGCCCTCAAATACGTGGCATAACATAAAGCTTAGTGTATCAGTGCCATTTAGGAGTGTTGGGTCGGTGGTGAAGATTATACAGGGTGTCCATAAAGTCTCTTTACAAAGGGGTTTATTTAACAGAGCTGTTATGCTACGTATTTGTGGGTTGGTTTCTCGCCCTCAAATACGCAGGCTACAGCGGGTCCCTATTCTAGACTGGGAGGTAACTCTAAAGAGTAGGACTGGACACAAAAACAAGGCAGTATGTATTACACACATGTATTCCAGATATTTTCCCAAGGACAATAGTACATCAACAAATATAGTACAAACTGGGTTGGTCGAGGATGGGTTAACACTTAACACAAATGGAATCTGTCACTATACCGACTGGTAGAAATATGGTACTATTTACCCAACACTTATGGCACATACAATACACTTATAATTTAAGACACAGGAATGAATTTACTATAATTTCCCAAACCCGTATAGCACTGGACGGCACTGTATATGAGTTACGTTAACACCTGTGTCACAGACACCTGTTGGCCGGAAGTCTATCTCATGTAGAGTTGCCCATAGTGATCACTGGCAGGGGGGACTGCGATATTCTGGCATCCCCTGACTAACGTGCCTGGACACGGGGGTGCGTGGAGATTTAATGCATAAAGGGGAGGTATGATGGAAATAACATGTACTCCTTCTGTTGGTCACTGAGGTGTTTCACTCGCGTGCCTGTGGGTTGGAGAGGGAGAGTGTCAATAACAAGGGAATGACACAGCCGACACAATATTAATGTTCTGCTGGTCACAAAGGCATTTCGAGGCACGGGACTCTACTCGGGATATAGGTCAGGCCACATTTAGCTATCAGGCTCCAATCTTATACTCTGGGTTCCTGGTCACTTAACTCGAGAATACACTGTAGGGGATCACTCGTAAGGTATAAGTTAATGCACACAAATATCTGGGTCAAAAGAGCACACACATACGTAAAGTCCACTCACTTTGTTACCACTGGTGGGCCCTAGGTTGATTCCTCCATCCGGAGGAAGGGCAGAGTGGCGTGCCCCTGGACAGGGCCCCACACGTAGTTGTGGGACTAGGGGCTTGGCCCGAAGAGAGCCAGGAGGCGGGCCTGTCGTCGGGTCTGGGAGAGACTCAAGGAGGCCTCGCCCACAGGTAAGTCGCGCCCTGGTGTTCGGGGCAACTCCCGGGGCAACTGAGGACCCAGGGCACTGGAACCCGGGGCGGCTGGACTGCGGCAACGGCTAGAGGGCGACGTTGCCGACAGGGTCGTCTCACGGGAACCTCGGGCCGGGGGAGTAGTAGGCAGGACCCGTCGTTGGCTGCGGGGTCTGCAGGGACTCTGCTTCGGCCACTGTTCACCCTGGTGGAGCTGCAGGGAACCAAGACCTCGTGTGAGGCCTTGCCACGGCTCGGGGGAGGGGTCCTCTCTGGCTGCAGGTCCTCCTGTAAGAGAGAAGCGGACTGTGGCCTGCTTTACACCCGGCCCGACGTGACTAATAGCCAACGTCGTGGTAACACAGGGGACATCAGCTTCAAGGCGGCTAGAGGAGAGGCCTGCTCTGCCTCTGGCCTGACGTGACTAATGGCTGACGTCTGGGTGGCCCAGGGGATGACAGCTTCAGTGTGGCTAATGGCCTGCCCTGCCTCTGGCCCGACGTGACTTATGGCCGACGTCGGAGGGGCACAGGAAGTGGTAGCTCTGGTACGGCTAATGGCCCGTACCGGGGAGCTGAGAGCACTAGTAGCAGAGGGACGGTCTGTGGCCGATCCTGCCTCATACCCAGTACGGCTTATGGCCAATACTGTGGCGCCACTCTGGGGGGAACGCCTACAGGAGTCGGACGACTTATGGCCTGTCCTGCCCGGCCGACACGCGTCCGTGCTGCGGCCATGTAGCGAGGATGCAACTGGGGAACGGACTGTGGCCGGTTCTGCCCCGTACCCTGTATGACTGTGGCCGATACCGCAGCATTGCGTGGAGTTGTAAACCACCCCTTACCTCGCAAGTGGAATTCCGGCCGGAGACTAGGTACCGGCAACTGCTACCTTTCCGGGTCACCACCTGGGCGCAAGAGGGGCGCTGGGAAGTGATACAGGTGCGCCGATCCTGTTCCCAGCCGCCCTGTGTCAACGGTGGTCCCCCGGTGGTACTGGGGGGGTTTGGGGTGCTGGTGTCATCTGCTCCGGCTGTCGTGTCGTCTGTGGCTCCAACCCCTAACTCCTATATTTCAAGTACCTTAACATCTTTCATCAACAGGGTACCTGAAAAACAGGTACCTGCTGTCTGGATGTTGCTACTCCTCACCCTGTATTTCAGGTACCTTGTTGATGAAAGATGTTGAGTTAATGTACTGTTAAATGAACCCCTTTGTAAAGAGACTTTATAGACATCCTGTATATTAGTGTATGAAAATATAAAATTAAGTATATACCCAACTGTGAAGAACACTATACATATTAGTGTGATAATACCATCCTGAGAATTTATTCAGCTGTGGTGATTACACCGTTGAAATTATTGATCCTTGTTATATTTAGTCTGCCCTGTGATAATCTCAACGCGAAGGAGAATTTATCTTTCAGTTTCTAATAATTCATAGTCTGTAAAGTAATCTATGTTTAATTTGATCTAATTATCTTGTTTCTTATATTTGTATGTTTAGAATTAGTAAATATTAGGTTAACTTTTCATTGAGTTTAAGACTTATTATTCCCTAAGGTGGTGGTGGTAGCTAATACCCTCTTCAGGCACAAAATGATCCATAGATATACATGGCGAGTGGTGAGAAGAGAGGACGGTGGAATGAATGAACGGAAGGCAATGATTGACTATGTGTGTGTGATGAAAGGATGAGAAGATGTGTAATGGATGCAAGAGTGTATAGAGGTTGGGGGAGTGGACTTTCTGACCACCACTTGGTGGTGGCCAGAATCAGAATCCAAACAAGATGGAGGAAGAGAAGAAGGGAAGGACAGGAGGAAGTATTTGTTACAAGGAGGGTAGAAAAGTTAGAAGAGGATGGAATAAAGGCTGAATATAAAAGGGAAGTGGAGGAGCAATTGGGTAAATATAGATTGGAGCAGATGTGGGACGTGGAAGGTGTGTGCAAGGTATTCACAGAAGAAATCTGTGCAGCATGTGAGGTGGTGTGTGGGGTGAAGAGAAGACGAAAGGGGGTTCAGGGAACAGCATGGTGGACTGAAGAGGTGAGAGAGGCTGTGGCACAAAAGAAGAAAGCATATAATGAGTGGATGAGGAACAGGGGCGACGAAGAAGCTGAGAGACGGACGAGAGAGTTATATGTAGTGAGGAGGAGAGAGGTGAAAAGATTAGTAAGAGAGAGTAAGAAGAGAGTGGATGAGGAATTTGGAAGGAATTTGAGTGCAAAGTGGAGGGAATGTAAGAAAATGTTCTGGAAGGAGGTAAAGAGAGCTAGACAGGGTGCCAACGAAGTCAGTGGGGGTGTGAAAGATAAAAATGGTAGATTACTAGTGGAGAAGGGAGAAAAAGTAAACAGATGGAGAGAACACTTTAATGAACTGTTGAACATAGAGAATGAAAGTAATGCAAGTATAAGTGGCTGGGGAATGGCAGGGAGAAGGAGGGTTGTGAGAAGAGAGGAAGAAATCACCAGGATGGAAGTGGTGGAAGCAATGAAGAAAGTTAAAATGGGGAAAGCCCCAGGAATTGATGGAGTGTGTGGTGAAATGCTGAAGCATGGGGGAGAGATAGTAATAGAATGGATGTGGAAGGTGTGCAGATTGGCTTGGGAGGAGGGTAGAGTCCCGGAGGATTGGAAGTCAGGTATAATTATTCCTNTCCTTTCCCACTCACTAATTATTACCATACAAACCATTAATGGTTTTAAAGACACTTTATTAAACTGCAAAACTGTGTCAAGGTAACAGCATTCTTTCACACAAAATCAGGCAAAACTCTTCTTTGAATGTAATTTTAACGCTTCTTCCGTCCATATCCAATATCCCTATATTGACAGTAAATATCCATATTGGAAAAAAATGCAAACAGAGTAAACCTTTCATAAGTCGAACTATATGGGGCTCCGGGGTACTTCAACTTACCGAGTTTTCCGACTAGCCTAACCAGAAACAATTGCAAGAAAACCTATACTATCCCCCCAATAGTCATAAATTATAATGTGATTACTTGTTTATTAACACTAAACTAAAGATGCATTTATAAGGCAATAAAAATAAACAATTATAACAATTCAATGCATGTCATACGCTAGGCTAGGATAGGAGGTTGCATAGGTGGTGGGTGAAATAATCATTTAATTACATAAAATTCTGCACTTATTTATGTCATTTTACAATCAACTGCACTAAAATGTAACACGTGGAATATAATAAACTAAAATATGGCACTTGGAATATGAGCAACTAAAATGTTGTCAGAGTTCAACTTACTGGAAATTCTGCCTTGTGCATGGTCAACTTATCGAGGTTTTAATGTATCAAAGATGTATCAGTTCAGCAAGTCGTATTAGTAACGGCACTAAATGGAATCTGTTAGTGTGGTCCAAGATATGAGTGGTGAGTACTGTACTGTACAGTAACTACTGCAATGTGGCACTTGGAATAAGAGCAACTAAAATGTGGTCAAAGTTCGTCTCACTGGAAATTCCGCTTTGTGCTGGCTCGACTTATTGAGGTTTTAATGTATCAATGATATATTAGGCGAATTGTATTGGTAACAGCACCAAATGGAATCAGTTAAGTGTGGCCCAAGATGAGTGGTGAGCACTGTATTGTACAGTAAATATTGTAATGTACTGTATAAGAGCACAGTATATCGGAAATATCAATCTATATCTATACATCTAGGCTGCTTCCCCCATGGAAAGGGAGGTAGCCAAGACAGGACGACACACTCCCAATTTACTCATCCACTCAAATACATTCATTAGCATCTTAGCCCCAAAGGGGAGAAGAGACTGATCCTCACCACACCACACAGCACGAGGGTCAACTACGCAGTGCAATCAGTAACATACGCAGCAGGGCCCAGCAGCAGAGCTAGTTCATCCCTGCCACATCATAATGGGCCCATCCCCTTACCTGCACCTGACCTGATCAGCTGATTGGGCAAAATGCGGGAGAATATCCCCTCAGGGCTGCTTCATCATTTATTCGTTCACAATTTCTCTCCATTCATTTCTATCATGCACAGCCACTCTTCCCTGTTCCACAGACATCCGTCTCGCAACGCTCTCTTCACACTATCCATCCACCCTATTCGTGGTCTTCCTCTCAGCCTTACACCTCTCACATCAGATCTAGTTATCTTTTTCACCAATCACTCATTAGCCATTCTCTCCACATGCCCAAACCATCACAACACCCTCCGATCAACTCAATCGGCCATCTTTCGAACAATCCCAGTTCTCTTTTGCACTTCTTCATTTCTCACTCAATCCATATGCATTACTCCACACAAATATACTCCTCAGACACCTCATCTCCATTACATTCAAACTTCTCTCTGCTACACCAATAATCCAAGTTTCAGCCCCATATAACGCAGTCGGTACCACAACACCCTCATACAGCCTTCTCTTTATATCCATTCTAGGCGAACGACATCTAAACACTTTTTTCATTCCTCCCAGCACCTTTCCTACTTCATTCATTTTAAACTTCACTTCTGCATCTATTCTTTCATCCACAGCAACATGTGACCTTAAATATTTAAAACACTCTACCTCCTCAAGCAACTCACCATTCAAAACTATATCCATCCTCCTACCATCTACCAACCTCGTACACTTCATCACTTTACTATTTAGGCTACTTTCAATTTCCTCCTTTCACACACCCTTCCAAACTCCTCTACCAACTGTCTTAATCTCTCCTCTGAATCAGTCACCAGTGTAGTATCATCCACAAACAGCAGCTGCTTCAGATCCCACTCCCTACCATCAACATTCACCAGACTCAGACCTCCACCAAACACTCTTGAATTCACCTCCCTTACAACACCATCCATGTAAATACTGTATTAAGCAACCAAGGCGACATCACACATCCCTGGCGCAGCCCCACTCACACGGGAAACCACTCACAGTATTTCCCACTCTTACACATGCTCTACTACTTACATAAAAACTTTTCACTCCTTTCAGTAACCTACCAGCAAGTCCATACCATCTTAAAACATTCCAAGCCTCCCCATCAATTCTATCATACTATCTATCTCTATCTATTGCCAGACGCCTCAATCCCGAACAGGGTGGCCACAAACACCTCCCTATCAATTCTATCATACTATCTATCTCTATCTATTGCCAGACGCCTCAATCCCGAACAGGGTGGCCACAAACAAATCGCCTCCACGTCACTCTGTCCCCTGCCATTTCACTACCACGCTCCCAACTCACACACCCCTCTCTCATATACCTCTCCACTCCATCCCTCCATCTCATCCTCAGCCTCCCCCTCCTCTCGCCCTCTCCACCTCACTCACATACACTCTCCTCGTCAGTCATTCACTCTCCATCCTCTCCACATGCCCAAAACACCTTAACGTATTTCTCCTAACGCTTCCCATCACATCCTCAACCACACCACAACGCTCCTTCACTTCCTCATTTGTTAGTCTGTCTCTCCATGTGACTCCACATGCTCCTCTCAAATAACTCATTTCCACTGCTCTCACTCTTGACTTCTGTCCTTCCAACAGGGTCCAAGCTTCACTTCCATATGTCCGAGTTGGTATCACAATACTGTCATGTAACAACTTTTTCACTTCCATACTCACCTCCCTGTTTCTTATCACTGCTTTCAACGAACCAGCAACCTTCCTTCCCTGGTGTACTCTTTCGAGCACTTCACCCTCCAGACTTCCATCCTTACTCATCACACTGCCCAAGTACTTAAATTCACTCACATTCTCCATATCCTTCCCATCCAATCTCACTGTACACTCACTGGCTTCACTTCTCTCGAAGACCATCACTTTACTCTTCCCCACATTCACCTTTAGATTCCGTTTCTTACACACTCTCCCAAACTCATCTACCAAGCCTTGCAGCTCCCCTTCGTCTTCACTCAACAACACAGTATCATCTGCAAACAAGAGTACAGGGAGTTTCTAAACACAGCCCTCTCTCACTAGGGCCGCTCCAACATCCACTGCCCGACCTTGTATCTCTTTAATAACCCCATCCATATACAGATTGAACAACCATGGAGACATGACACATCCATGTTTCAATCCAACCTTCATGTGGATGAATTCACTCAGTTTGCCATCCACACACCCTGCAGCCTTAGCACCCTCATACATACTCTTCACTGCCTTCAACAACTTCCCATCCACTCTATATATTCTTAATACCTTCCACAAACCTTGTCTATCCACCCTGTCAAATGCTTTCTCCAGATCCATGAAGGATGCATACAACTTCTTGCCCTTCTCCAGAAACTTTTCCACTAAGGATCTAAGAATGAATATCTGGTCTACACAACCTCTTCCCTTCCTAAAACCTCCTTGTTCTTCTCCATCTAATTCCTCAGTAATTTCCCTAACTCTGTCAATAAGTATCCTACCATATACTTTTCCTATTACACTGAGAAGGCAAATGCCCCTATGATTACCACACAAGCACTTGCCCAGTCAACTGGCACTATACCTTGCACAAAGCACACATTCAACAATCTTACTAACCAATCAACAATAGTCACTCCACCACCTTTCAGGCATTCCACAGCACACCCATCCATACCTGCAGCTTTCCCTGTTTTCACCTCCTTTACTACCTCCTGCACTTCCTCCATCGTAATCAAAGAATCATTCAACTCTTCCATTTATTCCTTGCACCCTTCCATCTGCCACAATCTCAGCCTCCCATTCCTCCTCTACATTTAACAATCTTTCAAAATACTCCGCCCATCTCTTCCTTACTGCATCCATCTCAATTAACATCCTTCCATCCCCTGCTTTTACTCGCTCTTCCTTCCCAGACTCTCCCTTTCGCACCCTTTTCACCTCCTTCCAAAACATTTTCTTGTTCTGTTGAAAATTCTCAGTCAACCACCAACCCCACCTCTCATCTGCTGCCACTTTAGCATCATGCAGAGCCCTTCTCACCCAATTTCTCTTTTCCTATGTACTTCTCATATGACACTTCATCCTTCCTCTGCAGCCACACTTCATATGCACATCTCTTTTCAGCCACAGCCATACTTACTTCCTTGCACCACCATTCACTTCCCTTTCTTACATCACCACCCACTACATCTCACACCACACACCACCTCCGCATGCTCCACCACAGCACTCTTAAACAACTGCCATTCTCCTGATCTTTCACTGCATTCCACTCATCTTTCAATTTATCATTTTCTTTCATTTATCCAACTCACTCACTTTCAAAACCTCCCTGTCACACCTAACTCTCACCCATCTCTTACCTACTCTCAACTTTCCCTCCACCAGGCAGTGGTCAGACATACCTCCACCTTCCCCTCTCAAAACTCTCACATCCAACAATCTTCCTATTACATTCCTGGAAACAACCACACAGTCCATCAATGCTCTATCAGCAACCCTTCCACCCTCCTGTCTCACCCATGAGTACTTATATCTTTCTTCTCAAACAAAGTATTTCCAATCACCATCTCTCACTCAACACATATCACTATCACTCGTTCCTCATTTTCATTTCTTCCAGGCACACCATGCATACCAACTACACCTTCAACTGCTACACTTCACACTCTAGCATTCAGATCTTTCATCATTACCACATTCACATTCACTCCAAAATTCTGCAGAGACTCATCAGCATCAATCCAGAATGACTCCCTCTCTTCTTCATCCCTTTCACTACCAGCCCCATATGAGCTCATAAATACCCACAGCTCATGTTCCAATTTCGCTTTCACCCACATCAGTCTCGATGACACCTCCTTCCATTCAATCACTCACTGCTGTACTTCCGGGTTCACTATATATACAGCATTTCTGATATATCCAGGAAAAATTGGTAACTGGGAAAGTAAATTTCCCAAGCATCCTGGTTAACTGGGATTGTACTGTACAGTATTTTTTTGTAAAGCTCGTTCTATTTTAATCAATTTCACCAGTGAAGTATATCTGATACCACAGTGTCTTTTCTTATGAGCACAAAAGGTCAGTTACTACTGCTGCACTGTGGCCCTCAAATTTTACCCTTCCATTCTAACTTTGGCATTCTTTGATACTAACTATGGCATCACAATAGCCTAAGGATATTCACTTTTCAGTCCAAATGATGTAGTTTTCATTTTATCATTTTTATATTTAGACAGGTTCATGAGACTCTTGGAAGTCTTTTTAAATGGGAGAGGTTATATACAGTAGTGCTTGCTTATTAATTCACTAAGAGAGGCCTGCTTTAAGCTGAATAGTTTTCATAAGGAGGTAGGAATAAAATAATGAAAAAATAAAGGACCATCATCGCCCTGTCCCTTGCCATTTTGCTGCCCTCCCCCCAGCTTACACTCTACAGAAAAGATTCTGATAATGCCCCTCCAGTATAATTTTACCAAGGCCCCTTCTGACAAATCTGTTTTACATACTGGCAATTCCTTTGTTACTGGAGAAGAAACTTTCCAAGAATAACCCTTCCTGCCACTCATGAGTTTAATTTGTCAGTGGCTAATTCTTTATCAAACTGGCATGGTGATTCTAACTACTGTATAGCTATTCTTACAAACTCATGATCAGAAAGAAAGTAATTTTGGTGCATATGCAACATAGTTAAGTGGTGAATTCTGACTCCAGAAGTGACTATTATGGTAAACACTAAATACTGTACAGCTTTTCTGGGGTTTTTAAGCAAGCCGCCAATTTGCCCGTAGCAGCTTGTAACTGACTGGACACGTTGATTGCCGACGATCTCGCAGATAGGACACGTCAGTGTCAAACATTCAAATCTATAGTAAACCTAACGAACCAGCCTACCGTAATCTAACTTTCCCTAACTGGAGGAGGGAAGCCCCCTGGACTCCCCTAATTTTAGCCATCTAGGACTGCCACTTAAGCTAACCTTACAGGGTCCCTGAATACATATCAGGCGATATTCCAGTCTAAGCCGTAACCAATGCGACAAAATACCAAATCGGCAATCATTTACCAAATTGGCACTTTTAATAAGAAAATGTTGCAATTTTTTACACCATACAGGTTCATATACACCTAATTATCTGAAATCCAGTAAAAAAAACTTCTTTTAACTATTAATTAAAAAATCGATTCAGAGCAAAACATGCTAAAGTTAGCAGGTATTTCCCTATCAGACTGCCAACATACTTTGACAAACTTTTATTTTCCATATGTATTGATTTACTATGCAAATAAATGTATCTGCACGTTAAATCAATATTTATACAAACCAGAAATCTGTCACGGTAGGCTGTCCAGCTAAAAGTAAAACACTTCTGCTAACTTTAGCATGTCTGCTCTGAATTTTTTTTTTTTTTTACTGTATATTACGCATAAAATTTTTACAGTAATTAGAAATGTATGAAGCTGTATGATGATAAAAATTATATCTTCCTTCTAAATGTGGCAATTCGGAGAATGACCGCCAATTGGCATTTCCTCACACCTAGTCCTAACTTACTAAACCTAATCTATCATGACCTAACCTAATTAAATGAAATTATCCAAACCTAACATACTGGTAGAGAATATGAAATTATACCAAAAACAAGATGTGCATTTGGAGTTTGGCAGCAAGTTCTGCTCTTGGTGATAACTTGTGATGAGTGATATAGCTAAACAAGTCAATGTATTTCACAGTTAAAATTGTAAAAGATGTCCTGTATCTATGGTAAGCTATAAAGCATAACAAGTAACCTGTGTGGCTAATTTCATGAGTAAATAAGGATAGGACATACCCATCTGGCAAATAAATAATGTCAATGTGAAACCTCCAATGGTCTAACAGGCTACTGAAATCAATTGTAAAATAAGCTAAAAGATACTAACAGTTTATTGTCAATGAGTATATCTTTCCTTGTGATAGCTACGTAATTAACTCAGGCAAAATGTTCTCACAACCTCTGAGATTCAATAATCACTACACTGAGGTGATATCAATGTTTTGCCTGCACACAGCTGATCTTGCTGTATAGGCACATAACAAACAAATGTAGTTAGGTACTTACACAGAGTAGCAACTGTTCCTGCCTGGAATAGAAGACTGTTTTTTGACTTCTTGTTTTCAAGCAACACAGCGAAATCCGCATTTGGGTCTGTTTTCTGGTAAAGACGAAGGCCCAGGGAAGCCATCGTCCTGATCACATCTGAACTGTCAGCCAACACTGACCTCCGAACCGTCCCCCATTTATTCAACATCTTACACTGTTCTAATAAAGAAAATTATACAGATTAGTCCAACTATAGCTATGTTTATTTGTTGCTGGCAAATTTATGTGGTACGTTGATTCCTACATCCTCGAATACTTGAGTTTATGATGATGATGTAAAGCCAATGTCAACTCCAATTATAAGAATCGGATGGGAGGTACGGCTGCGTGGTGGGTTTCTAGTATTTCCGATCGAAGTGGAACACTATAATAATACATGAAAATAACGATATGAAGTGATCAGTTAAACTACAGAATAATTATAAACATTTAAAGTATTAGCTCCATGAATACAAGTGATACAGGCTGTTATGGATTATATGCATTATCTCAGTGCAGGACACACTGAATGCAGTCACTGACTTATTTTTAAATTTAACCTGTTAGCAGTTCACCTCTCACCTCTTGACTACTCCACTGACATTGCGATACGACAGCAACCATATGATTAGATAATTCATGAACAGAATAGTACTAAGAGATAATTCGTTGATTACGACTGATAATCTTTCCGCTCCAGGAACATCACACTATTTCCCTTCAAAACTATTTTAGGTATAATATCTTCACTAACTATCTATCTAGCCAGATGCATGAATGCCGTAAGGGACGGCCGCAGACAAATCGCCTCCATGTCGCCTATCCCTTACTATACTCAATTTCACCAAGTTTGGCACCATCAGTGATGTCAACGTCTCTGGTGCTGATGTAAATCCTCTGCACTAGATGAACCTCTGCCATGCAGGATTTTAGACTATTAGCGTAAAGATCCGAATTTTAGCTCTTATGAAATGATGAGAAATTTTATTGAAGCCAGTCTAACAAATCCCAAGGCTCCAGTCACCAGTGTAATGATAACTTTTTACTCGGAGTTAATTAATGAGATACAACATATCACACCCCTAATGACACAAGTGTAATGATAGAAATTTTTGACTCACCGTAAGAATCAGAGTTTTAAGGGGTAGGCTGCCACCACCCAGCGTATGCTGGAAAATTATTCCACCAAGAAAGAAAGATGAAGACTTCTGGGGCCTTGCGAAGAAGAACTAGGGTAGCGTGTACTGTTTAGTTAGTGATAGGTGGTAGCGACCATCATCCACTCACTTGATGTAGTGCTGCCTACTTCTTCCTTAGCCTTTATCATTCTTTTTCTGTGCCTGCCCTCCTCTCTTCCTATTTCTCCCATCTTTCCTGTCACTTCTTACTGCTTTCCTTTCCTTTACAGGTGGCTTTACATTGAGTGACAAGCCAAATGGTTTCCTGTAAGCCAAGAAACCATTTACAACGCTGGGTGGTAACCATATAACCAAACCATACGTGCTCCCTACGTATCAACAGGTGGGTTGGTGGAGGGTTAGTGCCCCTCCCAGTAAAATAAATAACTCAAAGTCAAATGGCCACCCCTTATGGGATTATGGTGTCTGGCAATAGATAGATAGATAGAGTAGTAAGATAGCACACCTTGCGGGCTACCCAACCTCAAGATTAAAACTCTATCTATCTATCTATTGCCAGACGCCTCAATCCCGAACGGGGTGGCCACAAACAAATCGCCTCCATGTCACTCTGTCCCCTGCCATTTCACTACCACGCTCCCAACTCACACCCCCCTCTCTCATATACCTCTCCACTCCATCCCTCCATCTCATCCTCGGCCTCCCCCTCCCTCTCGCCCCCTCCACCTCACTCACATACGCTCTCCTCGTCAGTCTTTCACTCTCCATCCTCTCCACATGCCCAAAACACCTTAACGTGTTTCTCCTAACGCTTCCCATCACGTCCTCAACCACACCACAACGCTCCTTCACTTCCTCATTTGTTAGTCTGTCTCTCCATGTGACTCCACATGCTCCTCTCAAATAACTCATTTCCACTGCTCTCACTCTTGACTTCTGTCCTTCCAACAGGGTCCAAGCTTCACTTCCATATGTCAGAGTTGGTATCACAATACTGTCATGTAACAACTTTTTCACTTCCATGCTCACCTCTCTGTTTCTTAGCACTGCTTTCGACGAACCAACAACCTTCCTTCCCTGCTGCACCCTTTCGAGCAGTTCACCCTCCAGACTTCCACCCTTACTCATCACACTGCCCAAGTACTTAAATTCACTCACATTCTCCATATCCTTCCCATCCAATCTCACTGTACATTCACTGGCTTCACTTCTCTCGAAGACCATCACTTTACTCTTCCCTACTTTCACCTTTAGATTCCGTTTCTTACACACTCTCCCAAACTCATCTACCAAGCCTTACAGCGCCCCTTCGTCTTCGCTCAACAACACAGTAGCATCTGCAAACAACAGTACAGGGAGTTTCCAAACACTGCCCTCTCTCACTAGGGCCGCTCCAACATCCACTGCCCGACCTTGTATCTCTTTAATAACCCCATCCATGTACAGATTGAACAACCATAGAGACATGACACATCCTTGTTTCAATTCAACCTTCAAATGGAAAGATTCACTCAGTTTGCCATCCACACGCACTGCAGCCTTAACACCCTCATACATACTCTTCACTGCCTTCAACATCCACTCCATATATTCTTAATACCTTCCACAAACCTTGTCTATCCACCCTGTCATATGCTTTCTCCAGATCCATGAAGGCTGCATACAACTTCTTGTCCTTCTCTAGAAACTTTTCAACTAAGGATCTAAGAAAGAATATCTGGTCTACACGACCTCTTCCCTTCCTAAAACCTCCTTGTTCTTCTCCAACTAATTCCTCAGTAATTTCCCTAACTCTCTCAATAAGTATCCTACCATATACTTTTCCTATTACACTGAGAAGGCAAATGCCCCTATGATTACCACACACTGCTTTTTCCCCTTTTTCTTTGTCCAGAGGAATAATTATACCTGACTTCCCTCCACATTGCACTCAAATTCCTTCCAAATTCCTCATCCACTCTTTTCTTACTCTCTCTTACTAATCTTTTCACCTCTCTCCTCCTCACTACATATAACTCTCTCATCCGTCTCTCAGCTTCTTCGTCGCCCCTGTTCCTCATCCACTCATTATATGCTTTCTTCTTTTGTGCCACAGCCTCTCTCATCTCTTCAGTCCACCATGCTGTTCCCTGAACCCCCTTTCGTCTTCTCTTCACCCCACACACCACCTCACATGCTGCACAGATTTCTTCTGTGAATACCTTGCACACACCTTCCACGTCCCACATCTGCTCCAATCTATATTTACCCAATTGCTCCTCCTCTTCCCTTTTATATTCAGCCTTTATTCCATCCTCTTCTAACTTTTCTACCCTCCTTGTAACAAATACTTCCTCCTGTCCTTCCCTTCTTCTCTTCCTCCATCTTGTTTGGATTCTGATTCTGGCCACCACCAAGTGGTGGTCAGAAAGTCCACTCCCCCAACCTCTATACACTCTTGCATCCATTACACATCTTCTCATCCTTTCATCACACACACATAGTCAATCATTGCCTTCCGTTCATTCATTCCACCGTCCTCTCTTCTCACCACTCGCCATGTATATCTATGGATCATTTTGTGCCTGAAGAGGGTATTAGCTACCACCACCACCTTAGGGAATAATAAGTCTTAAACTCAATGAAAAGTTAACCTAATATTTACTAATTCTAAACATACAAATATAAGAAACAAGATAATTAGATCA
>JAGKTI010008806.1:0-11686 GCA_018397915.1 Birgus latro
ATAGCGCCACTCCTCCAACAGGGTCTCTGGTCTGGTCTGGTCTGGTCCGGTCTTCCACGCACCAACAACAAGGGCATCAACAACCTGTTTGGTCTGGTCTTCCACGCATCAACATCAAAGGCATCAACAACCTGAAAAAAATAAAGTAAATTAAAAACACAATTCACTTTTAACAAATACAACTTAATATACATAAACTTACTATACTGTATTTTGTTTAATAGAGTCAAGTACAAAATTAAATTAAAAAAATTCACTTAAATACAACTTAATATACATAAACTTACTATACTGTATTTTATAAAATGTTTTATAATAGATGAAAGGACAAAATTTCGAATACAACAAATTATGGGAACAAAATATTCGATCCTGCTTGTACAAATATATACTGCATGCATTCAAACGTCGCCAAAACTACGTCAGGCAGTGAGCAGAAGGCTGGGAGAGAGAAAGCGTGGTGGTTTCCTGTAAGACATGAAACCATTTACAACGCAGGGAGGTAACCATATAACCAATCCACACATGTTCCCTATACGATAGAAAGTGAGTTGGTGGAGGATTAGTGTTCCTCCCCGTAAAACAACCGAAAACAAGTTATAAAATCAAAGAATTATATACGGTATAACATCAAAAATAAAGTCCTAAAGCATAATAAATCAAAATAAATCAACCAGGACTCACTCCTACGTCCCTTACCATAGACAGCCTGGGAAGAAATGCCCTGCAGCCACTTTCACAGCACGAGGAAGCCTGCGGTCAGATGGCGCTACGATCTCCAGTGTCTCGGTAAGATGGCGGCACGGGATTCGGCGTCTCGCATTCCAAAGGGTGAAGCACTCGTTTCATGGCGGGTTGTGCGGCTACTTACACACGTCCTTTCCGTCTGTATGATTTGTATAGACATTTTTTGTTAATAATAATGATTGAAATAATAATAATAGTAATAATAACAGAGCGGTTATTTACACTCGTACAGTCCATTTGTATGATTTAAATATAGAGTTTTTGTGATTAAAATAATAATAATAATAATAATAATAATAATAATGGAGAGGTTATTTACACTCGTACAGTCCATTTGTATGATTTAAATATAGACAGCTTTTGTTATTAATAATCATTAAAATAATAACGATCATAACAATAAAAAGTAATAGAGCGGTTGTTTACACGCGTAGTCCATTTGTATGATTTAAATACAGACGGCTTTTGTTAATAATTAAAATAATAATAGTAATAGAGGGTTGTTTACACTCGTACAGTGCATTTGTATCATTTTAATATAGACAGTTTTTGTTATTAATGTTTGGTTGGTTCTTTTTACTTTACGGGGTGGGGCACTAACCCACCACCAACCCTTTTAGTCGCCTCATACGACAAACAGGGATACTGGGGGAGTACTCTTGAAACCCCCCTACCCCCAGGGGTGGATGTGGATGTGGTAGAGAAGATTATGAGAAATACACATGTGGAGAGAATGGAGAATGAAATACTGACTAAGAGGGTGTATGCAGGTGGGGTGGAAGGAGGGAGAGGGACGGGAAGACCGAGTATGAGGTGGAGGGTTGAAGTTGAGAGGTGTATGAGGGAGGGGGAAATGAGCTGGGTGGAGAGTAGGCAAATGGTGGGTGACAGAGCGACTTAGAGGCGTTTTGTCTGCGGCCACCCTTTGCGGGATTAGGGCGTCGGGCTATAGATAGATAGACATAATTTTGTTCATAATGATTAAAATAATAATAATAATGATGAGAGAGAGAAAGTAAAGTAGAATGTGGAAAACAACTTGCTAAGAAGGAAGAGGTGTACTGCATAGAATATTTCGCCAAGGAAATGTTGTTACATAGAAAGCTCACTGCCCAGTATAACGCTTGGGTTTATTCTTGCTACCTACAAGCGCATACAAGGCTGCACTATGGAATAAATCGCTAACGAAGAGGTGATTGTGAGCTTTCTAACCCTGTCAGAGCACCACCCTGTCTCCTACGCCGAATAAAAACGTCAGTACACCATAAATATATGTATGTATATATATAGGTATGTATGTATGCATGCATATATGTTCGTATGTATGTAGATAACTCATGTGGAATTACGAGTCCTCAAAAATTATGAAAGACGTTTACTAAACATATTCTGAAAAATAAATAACAATTTATGTAAGTAATTATTAGACTGACGAAAATGTTGGGGCGCACCACAACCCCTCCCTTAAAAAAAAGAAAAAAAAATCCGTATCTATGTCTCCTCCAGTCCCCCCAAAATGTTAAAATAGCAAGATTATAATGAATAATAGGCAAATGAGAGAGAGAGAGAAGGGGGGGTGGGAGGGGGGGTTGGGAGGAACACACTGAACCACCGTGACGAACCAACACGACTCCTGGCAGAGAGAGAGAGAGAGAACACGAGCCAAATTCCAACATCCACATGCGAAGACATCATAGAGTAAGCTCTAAGTCTACCGTATTCTTTGGTATAATATAATTTTTTAAGTCTATAGTGTAAATTTTGACATTCATGAACTGTTATTTTTGCCAGTACCAATTGACATAAATCAAATAGTTACTCAAGACCACCTGAAAAAGAAAGAAGAGTAATTACTGATAGGATCAGTGCTCTTTGGCTCTTGTGCTAGTCCATTCCTATGCAACATTAAAGCACTATTTTGAAAATGCCAAATGGCCAGAAATAAGGCAAGCTTTCTATATGAATGACTTACAGTGTCGCTGATACACAGACGGAAACATTGAAGGCTCATTAAGTTGCCAATTCCAAATGAGGGAAGGCAAATTTGCCGTTACAGAGCTAGAATGCAAATTCACCACCTTTAAGTAACATTTGAAGATGGATTAAGTGGCTGAGAAAACTGTGTGGCAGTTTTTTAAGTGTCTGCACAAACTTTTGGGGAAAACATTGCCAAAAACTAATTTAAAACGATGGGTGACCTTAGATGTTTACTCTCTTGGACTTTTTCCCCCAAAAAAACTGGGTGCAATGAGCGATGAACAGTGTGCGATTTCATCTGGTAATTATTAACATGAAAAAAGGTTACAAAGGCAACTGGAGAATCAGTATGCTGGCTGACTACTGCTAGCTTATTTGCTAAAGTACCGCAGAAATACTCAAACGAGGAATTAGTTTTTGGTCAGCTATAATCGGTAAATTTTGCTCTTAATTACACTGCATATCGCCAAAAACCTTCGCCGATAGAAATTTTACATTTTTCAGCATATAAAAAAAGAGTACCCTATGAGCTTAATATTAAGTACACTCATCACTAAGACAAGAATTTTTTCCCACCAGTAACATCTGGTCGACTATCGGTTCATGTAACACATTTTTATTAAACTTCATAGCATTGATTAGAAAACTACTCAAACCGTCAAGTATTCACATTATGACTATTTTAGCAACTTGGATTCATTGGTGCTTGCTCATGACCTGACAAACCCCTATCATCCGTAACTGTTAATGACAGTAGGCCTATTGTTGAAGTAAAGGCTTTACTTCAGTAACCAAAGAGATTTATTATATCTTGACAAAAGCTAACTCACTTGCAGCAGCAAGTGTATATTTGTGCGGGAGACTCCCCAGTTAAATTATGTTGAACTGCCAGAACACCTTTATTACAACTTGCAGCTATATACGGACATTAAATGTTACAGGTTGGAGTGGTTCTTTGCTGATACACCCGGTGGGCTACAGGCTGACTGCCATATCCTGTTCATGGCCCTTCAGAGGTGCTTAACTGTTAAGCCACTGCGTGAATGTAATCACGGCAAAGTGCTGGGAATCTCGGAAGAAAATCGTTCACACCTGGTTGGGCCGCTTAAGCCCACTATACCACCAGACTTTAGTTTTGATGTACAGTCACGCTCCCTAATATAGACCCACCTCGACCCAAGCCCAGAGCTGAGGGAGGCAGTAGCCACGGCTCTTAAACGAACGCGTTTATTTATTAAGAAAAATAATATATTCGGGTCTTATCTTTTTTTATGCTTATGTTTTCTAAACCCTACTGTCTAATACCGTCCAGCATTGTCCTTTTCAGTAAATGATTGTTTCATAAGAGGAAAGGAATGCAGTAAGGTAGAGAATGAATGTTGGATGAAAGATGGAAGGGGGGGGGATGGCTAGTAAACGCGTTCGTTTAAGAGCCGTGGCTACTGCCTCCCTCAGCTCTCGGCTTGGCTCGGGGTGGGTCTAAATTAGGGAGCGTGACTGTACATCTACCAGAATGGCCTCTTAGGGGACCCTAGAATGCCTATCTGAAGATGGATTGTGTAAAGACTCCTCGAAGCTGTAAGTTTACTAAAATTGCTTTGTATGGGATGTTTTTCATGAATAAAGTTGCTGACATTTTTATATTTTGATTTTTTTTAAATTTCAAATTCAAAGGACTCGTATAAATATGCAGGTATACAATTGTGCATAACTTGAATATAAACGCTTACATGACAGACTTGCACAATTACTCATTCTTGATTTCACTTGTCAGGCATGGTACAGGGAGAAACACTGACATGGTGTCTCTGAAACAATTAATATTTCTATCATATCTAAATTAATTGAGCTCCTGTTGTGTACAAGATTATTTTGAACAAGGACTGAAGAATTGAAAAAAAAAAAAAAAAAAAAAAAAGACCAGCTTGCTGTGCTGGGAATGCTATTCAAAATTTCCCAGTCAAGACCATGAACACAAGTTCTAAATTAGTGGAAGCTTACAACCTACTTTGTATCCTGAGAATTTTTTTTTTTTTTTTTTTTACCGATACCTAAAATGAGCGGGGAAGAGGGGGAAATGGGGAGGTCCGGGGTGTAATTGGAGGGGTGCCCACACTGTCCAGGCTCTTCGCTCCTCTATAGGCTGCCTGCCTTGTGTCTACTTGCGCAATACCACACGCTGCGGATCCAGCGAAAAAAAAAACTGGGCCAAGTAGACATAAGGCTGGGCCACAGTAGGTCCTAATTTAAAAGTACATCAGAGCCCCCCACCCCACTGGTGAATTTAAAATGTTACAAT
Source organism: Birgus latro (assembly GCA_018397915.1). NCBI lineage: Eukaryota > Metazoa > Arthropoda > Malacostraca > Decapoda > Coenobitidae > Birgus > Birgus latro. The sequence continues at coordinate 5,024 of JAGKTI010008806.1, forward strand.
CCCGTCATCATGAAAATGACAGAGGAACAAGTTAGGATGAAAATAAATTCTTCACTTACCTGAGACAAAATGAGCTGAACATCCTGGTATCCAAAATACAGCAGAGCAAGTCTTAATTCTAACTTGGTTTAGCGTTTTCCCCTTGATCTGTCTACCTCTGGTACAGAAACTTGCAGTACATTCTCTCGGCCTTTCCTATCATGACAGATGTGGATGCTGCAAGAACAAATTTACATGCAGTGAATGAAAGGCTGCTCCTTTAGGTCACTGTTTATCACTGCAGACACTTGACGTCACCGTGAAAACCCTCTGGAACAAACTTCAATAACATTTTGAACAATACCTTAAATTCTAATGAACAAAAAAGAAAAAATGGCATAGTTAATGGCATATAAGAATACTGATCTACTAGAGTAATGGCAAACAAGTAAGTCAACATGTTAGAAGTTGCAGTGCAAAAGGCTCATCTGAATTTGAACCACGGACTGCAACCTTAAGCTTCTCTTGTCCAATCCACCATCATCGTTTCGGGGAATAGGGAGGACTACTTCAATTGAGTGGATGATGGTCGCCACAACCTACCACACCTTTATATTGTCCCATCAGGGGCGTAGAGGCCCAAGGGGAGGCTGTTCAATACATTTACAGCAAAAGTGACCAATTGCTTACCTGAATTACAGTATGTTACCAATAACCCTCAGCCATCACTTGGATGTAAAACCTAGTATGCCAAATCTGGTTAAAGCCATAACCCACTAGACCACCAGCCATCTATTTCTTTGCTATACACCCTTGTCTTTCATGGGTATTATGTCACATGGCACCTAAAAAAAAAAATAAAAAAAAATAAAAAAGGGCTCCTACAAGAATAATGTAATAGCCTAAAAACCCTTTGTAATGCCCAAAAGCATCACCAGACATTAGAATGTACTTGCATAAAGTGCAATTTGCAATTATATAACAAATTCTGATATACCCCAAAATGCACATTTAACTATATATTTTGCCATGTTTTACTCACCTGCTAAAAACGGAGATGACAAAAATCCCATCCCGTGAAATATGAGAACTTAGTGTACAGTATTTGTTGGCTATACTGTACTGTACTGTATATTCAAATACAGCAAATGACTTCTTGGGTTACACAAATCCATTTTCCTTGTCACTCAGTGTGAAGTTCCATGAAAGTAGTGCTACATCAAGTGAGTGGATGGTGGCTGCCCCTTGCCTAAACCTAATGGATACAACAATGATAATTATAATTATAATAATGATAATAAAAAGCTCACTGTTCTATGAACGCACATTTTATTATAACAAAGACTGAGTTCCTGTGTTGGGCACAGAGATAAAATGAAGGTTACGTGGGGGGAAGGAAGGAGGGAAAGGAGAGGGGGGAAGGGAAGGAAGGAGGGGAGAGAAGGAGGACGGGGGGAAGGGTGAATGACAGACACCGGTATGAAGGGTGTGAAGTCTCCAGGTAATAATGAAGGGATGAGGATACAGTACGAACCCTGATATTTAACCTAAAAAAATTACATCCTTTTATTCTTTTAACTTATCTTTGCTGCCTCCAGGCAATTTTAGTTGGCACAGAAAAAAAAAAACTGTACTGAAGGGGTTGTTGGTGTTGTTGTGGCCCTATGATGACCTGAAATGTGAACCCAGTGGACTGCAGGCTGAAAATGCCCTTGTGCTAGTTCCTGCAACCTCACATGATTTTATTAAATCTAAAAAATATTTTATATTGAGAGGATTAATGAAGGCCTTATCTAACTCCTGAGTCCACCATCCTTTTTTGGGGGGATAGGGAAGTAGTTGGGGGATTTTTGTAGAATGGGGCAGTTGAGGGGTAGCTGTATCAATACCACCACATGAAGGCAACATTGAAGAGGTTAATAAAGGGTATATCTATTACCTCTAGTTCTAAAAGTCTCTCAGAAGTTTATTAAAATCATCATATAGAATGGGTACTTCTTCACTGGTGCTAGAAAATGGATGCCTTCATGTGATGGCATGGATATAACCAGGCAGTTCAACTGCCTGATTGTACAAACATTCCTCAACTACTTCCCTATTCCCCAAAAGGAGGTTGGTGGACTGTAGGATGGACAACTTAAGCCTGAAGTTCACTGGGTTCATATTTCAGCTGAGCACAAGGGCACACCATTATAAAAAATATATTAATAAAAATAAATACAAAATCCCTAAAAAACATCTCTAACGAATAAAATCATCTAGTAGTAGCAAGGATAAAATAAATAATTCCTATGCTAAAAGGACTAAGGTACTCTTTCTTGGATATTTGCACCAACTCTTAACCCATTTCCTACCCTGATGCTTTTTCTTTTCACTCAGGCAACCGGACAATTATTTTATGCAACTTAGGGGAGATGTCTTTATGTGAGTTAAAACTGTTTCCATGGGAGATGTCTTTATGATAGAGTTAAAACTGTTTCCATGGGAGATGTCTTTATGTGAGTTAAAACTGTTTCCATTACTCCCTTCAAGTCATGAGATCTTGAGCATAACCATTTCAATTCATGGACGTACAAAGTGGTTCATGTACTCCTACAATCTGTCTAGCACTTTCACATGTGTTGCAGGGATGGCTCAGTCAGTGTTATCAATATCTAACCTAAACCATTACACCAGCAGACTGAGCCAACACCATGATACGTAAGAAAACAAAAGATGAGTTTCTTGTCCAGTGCTATCTACAGACCATCCGGTATATTTAATTCTTGCCACCACCGGATAATTAGATTTAAGAGACTTACTGAATTGAAGGGGTTTAACATAGCCTTCTTTAACCTCTTCACTCCCAGACATCTCCCTTCAGCTGCATAAATCCTTTGGTGGTAACAAGAGTAAATTAGAAAAAACATTACCAGACATAATGGGTAAGATATTATAGTTAGGCAGTACCGTGACTTAAAAGATGGTCTTGAGATGAGAGGGTTAAAATAATAATAATAATATACTGAATTACTACTATTACTACTACTAATCTTCATCTACCTATCATACGCTAGATAACTAAATCCCGCACAGGATGGTCAAAAAAGTCAAATAATTTCTATCTATTTATCTATCAACTGCCAGAAGCCTCAACTCCATAAGAGGTGGCTACAAACAAATTGAGTCCATGTCACCCAGTCCCCGCCATTTCACTGCCCTGTTACCAGCTCACACACCCCCTCTCTCACATACCTCTCCACTCCATCCTTCCTTGACCTCTCCCTCCCTCTCCCCCCCCTCCACCTCACTCATATATACTCTCCTCATTAGTCTCTTAATCTCCATCCTCTTTACATGGCCAAACCACCTCAATGTATTTCTCCTAACGCTTTCTATCACAACACTTTCACTTCCTCATCTGTCAGTCTGTCTCTCCATGTAACTCCACAGGCTCCACTCAAATAACCCATTTTCAATGCTCTCACTCTGTCCTTCCAACAAGGTCCAAGCTTCACTTCCAGATGCTAGAGTTGGTGTTACTGTACAATCTGTCGTGCAGCGATTTTTTTACTTACATGCTCACCTCCTTGTTTCGTATCACTGAATACAAAGAACCAGCAACCTTTTTTCCTTGTTGTACCCTTCCAAACACTTCACCCTCCAAACTTCCATCCTTACTCTTCACACTACCTAAGTACTTAAATGCACTCACATATTCAATTTCATCATCAATATCACCTCCTCACTGTACATCCAGTGACTTCATTCCTCTCCAAGACCATAACTTTACTCTTCCCCACATTCACCTTTAGATTCCGTTTCTTACACAGTCCCACTCTCATTCACCAAGCCTTGCAGTTCCCCTTAATCTTTGCTCAACAACACATTATCATCTGCAAACAACAGTACAGTGAGTTTCCAAATGCTGCCCTCTCTCATTACAGTCACTCCAGCATCCACTGCCCTACCTTTTATCTTTTACAACCCCATCCATATACAGACTGAACAACCATGGAGACATGAAATCCCTGTTTCAATCCACCATTCAGATAGAAAAATTCACTCAATTCACTATCCACCCGCTCTGCAGGCTCAGCCCCCCCTCTTACATACTCTTCACGCCATTCAATAACTTCCCAAATACCCCATATATTCTTAATATTTTCCACATTTCTTGCTATCCATCCTGTCACATGCCTTCTCCAAATCCATGAAGGCTGCATTCAACTTCTTTCCCTTCTCAAGAAACTTTTCAACTAAAGACCTAAAACTTAACATCTGATCTACACTGCCTCTTCCCCTCCTAAAATTTCCAAGTTCTTCAATTTAATAATAATAATAAAAGTAATAATAGACAGGTAAATGAAATGAAATTTATCGTGTACAAATTTCACTAAATCATATAAAAATAACCTTGGTAGAGGTAACTATTAATTTTGCTAACTCAACAGAAATATCATTTTCAATTTTCAACATATTTCAACACTACAGAAGAAATTTCAGCACAGGAAATCCTCTTCTTGTATCCTCTATTGTTTCAAATATTTTATCCCATTCCTCAACTCAAAATTGAACAAATCTAGTAAATCAGCTCCACAGATAATAATGGTTAGTTACTTTACAAAAGATTTATACTTATGGACTGGGCACTGGGTTATTAATTAAGGCATACAACCACTATGGGCATAAATTCTGAGGAGGGGAAAGTCTGTGACCTCTCCCCCCCTTCTCCCCTTTTAAGCAATGGAACTTTAATATGCTGCATTTTTCTCTAATTTACTAAAGAATGAAGAGATAAAAAAAGACAAAGTGACATATTTAGGAACAAAAAAATAAAAAGGGAGACAAGAAAAAACGATAAAGTGGCACACTGAGGGAAAAAAGTAAAAAAGACAAAGTGACAGATTGAGACCTTACTGTATATGGCTATTATTTCTTCCACTGAACTGGAATAAATATTCATGTATTCTCTCCTTGGTTATGAGCAAAAAGGGAAAAATTATTATACAGAATCTTTATATACAAAGGGAGTTTTTCTAATATGCTATGGACTTAATGGCAAAAAGAAATGTCAAGAAGTGTCACCTGTAAAGGTTTATCGTACCCAGTGAGTATACAAGTACACCCACTCCAAAAAAATACCTTGAACTTTTTTGTCTTAACATTCTGAAACAATCGAGAAACAGTTTGGGGGAAAAAAATCCAGTAATGCTTTATGAATGTGTATGCATGCTTTTCATCAATACCACATAAAGCAGGAATATTTACACTATATAGGAAATACATAATCCAATGGGAAATATTTTACTTTGAAAAATATGTAAACAGTAATAATGCTTACTGAAATCATCAACCACCTGTTTTTAGATACTTTTTGGAGTGAATGCAGAGGCCACATATCACCACATCTATCACCACACTACAACCCATACCACCACACTACCACCCAGACCAACTAACTACCACACGAGCCATCACATACCTTGGGAAATATTGACCCCTTCAGCCCAAAAACATCTTCTCTATTTAATTCTTGCTACCTCTCAGATGAAAATATTCAGCTTAGGAAGGACTTCTTGTAGTAGTAGTAGCTGTAGCCCCAGGCTCATCTGCAAGTGAACCCAATGGGCTGCAAGTGAAGTTGTGTATCTCCTTCACTCCTCCTTCCTTCTTTCTGGCGGATAGGAAGCAAGTTGAGGGACATTTGTATAACCGGGCAGTGGACCCAACCAGTTATATCAGTGCCACCACATGAAGACATCCCTCTCCAGCATCACTTCTTATGAAAGGGCGAATGAAGGCTCTATCTAACCCCTCCTGTTCAAATGGCCTTTCTCTCAATATGAATAAAACCACCTGAAAATGGAAAGAAAATAATTAATGACAATTACAGTTAACCCTATCAGGTTTCAGCCCTGGTCAGATTATGTCTGTCCTAGAGTCAGCCGCTCTCGCGTTGACCCACATCATCGCGCTGTGATATTTTTCTTTGATTGGTCTGTGTACACACTTTTCATGATAGAATGCTGGTTTTGGTGTCATTTTAAAGCTGAATAGTTGTACTTTATTGTAGTATTTTCAAAAACAGAAAATAAAAAGTCAAAATTATGAGTTAAGTTAGGCAAAAATCAAATATTTTATACCTTGCCCGAGAAAAATATTCACCAAGAATAAAGAAATCAAGATATATAAATCTGGTTTGAACCATGTAAAACTACAATAAATTACCTTTTAAACGATACAAGTTTGTGGCAATTTACGCATGTTACTGTGCGACAAAGCGAAAGAAAAAAGATACACAATTCTGTATGATTCTCAGTAGCATATTCGTTTAGCAATCTTTTTCTCTGATTGGACTGTTTAAATAGACTTCTCACGATACAATGCTAGTTTTTGTTTCATTTTAAAGCTGAATTGTTGTACTTTATCGTGATATTCTAAAAAGGAGCACAAAGAAAATAAAAAGTCAAAGTGACAAGTTGAAGTTAGGCAAAACCAAAAATTTTATACCTTCCCACAAAAAAATATTACCAAAAATAAAGTAATAAAGAGACAAAGCCATGAGTCATACCAGCTGCGCAGTACCCGCTACGCATAGAGCAAGCATTCCATGACGTCACACTTGAGTCTCTTTGTTATGACACTTGAACACGATTCATGGTAAATATTTTACAAAAGTATCTTAAAATGAAGCATAAAAGC
>JAGKTI010008806.1:12075-32554 GCA_018397915.1 Birgus latro
GTCATTGGAATATCAAAGGGTTAAGATGGTCACACCTTTAATGTAATTTTTTTTTTTTCTTCCCCTCTTAATTTCTTGCTTCTAGACAGGGATGCCTTCATATGATGGCACCTGTATGACCAGATGGCTCCACTGCCTAGTCATACAAACATCCCTTCATTCCCTCCCTGTCCCCCAGATGGAGGATGGTGGACTGCAGGAGAAAGGGTATTTAGCCTGCAGGCCACTGGGTTTACATTTCAGATGAACCTGGGGCTACAACTGCTACTACTATTATATTCTATTTTTGCCACTTTGTTACAGATGGAGATGCATGCCTCCATGTGGTGGCACTGATATAACATGAAGGCATTCCTCATCACCAGAATACAAAATACATCATCTGAGAGAACTGGGCAAGGTTGAAAACAAGAGATGAGAAATCACAAAAACTTGGTTTCCAAGTAACGGTCATACGGTGATATATCTATGTTAAATCAACCACAGGCACATTATATCCTTTTATTATGAAATCCTCCACTTATCCATCGCCAAATTCTAGCGACAATAAACCATCTACAGTACTTCAAAACTCACAATAAATAATAATAATAATGAATAATATTATACAGTGTGTTTTGTGCATGCTGGGAGGGGAGATGGGCTTACAGGAGATGCCAGTTATGTCGACCTTGCTAGGACGAGAGGGGACTATGGCTGGCTGTGTACATATCTATTGGACAGCCTGCGCAATCTCTACCCTCCTCAAAGCGCTCACTGGCAAACTAATTAAGCTATTTATATTGCTTAAAGATATATTTCCTCATTCACTTTTCACTTTAAAGTATTTTTCTGTCAAACCTGTCCAATATAAGCTGTGTACTATATTTTTTTGGGGGGGTCTAACTACCATATCCTCAAATTTGTTATTGTGCTATTTAAAGGCCTAAAAGTTCAGATTTATATATTTCCAAATCTTTGTTCTTTAAGTAGTTTTTCATCCAACCTGTACAAGGTAAGCTGCATACTATGACTTTTTTTTTTCTTTTTTTTTGGGGGGGAGGGGGGAAGGGGCACTAACTACCATATCATCAAATTCGCAGACTGTTTATTGTGCTAATCAAAGGCCTAAATAAGATCTGCCTAGAGTTCAAATTTTACTCTCGAATACTCCCTAGAAAATTACATGAACCTTGTAACATTATAAATAAGCTACAAGGCTTTACACAAGTTTCAAGTGTTGGCAGCAGCAGGTCAAAGGTTATGATGCATTATATATACAAATTGCGTTTTAAAAATTTACAATAATAATAATATAATGCCACTATCAGTAGAGACTATAAATGCAGCATCTCAACTAAGGAGAACCCTAAGATACAACCTTATACAGTATAGTAATAACTTCAATGATGAGAAAGATGTTATGCCACTTGGGCCAATACTCTCATCAGCTTACAGTCTTCCTAACAACTCTTTCTTAGCAATTTATTCTGCATATTAAAACTAAACGTCTCCTTATGTGTTAATGTGTTAATCTAATACAATTTATATACCAGGAAATAATGTACAAGACAATAATAGCCAATCATATGCAGATATAAATGTCCTTTTCACCATAACTTGGCCCAAATTTTCCTTCTATTGCAGCTTGACTCGCATAGTTGTGTAAAAAAAAAAAACAAATGCTATGGCTTTATATCATTTTCACAGCACAAGTTCATGACTATCACTATATTCTACTGTTAATCTACTGTTAGAACTCAGCATTCAAGATGGAAACATGGCAATTTTAGACCAAGTTAGGGTGAGAAGATTTTGGTAAGAAAAAGATACTAGAAAGCATTCGCAGCTGACAAGAATAATATCATTACTCACAGTTATCTGTTACGACACACCGGAGGCAGCTACCACGGAGAAGGGAATGTCTGAAGGAGGAGGAGGAAGAGGAGACCGACAGGCAGGCAAAAGGAGAGAAGGATGGGGGAGGAAAGCCTGGGGAAGTCTTAGCTGATTTCCAATGATCTGTAATGTTATGGTGCACTGGAAAAGGAGAAGTTGAAGGTTCAGCTGGTGATAAAACCTCTTACATCAATCCATAACACAACTATACTCTATTCATAATAACTTGGCCCAGATTCTGTCCATTTACTGCTTATTACACATATCTCTCTGGCAGAATAAGACAACACTACAGGACTACATCCTTTCCACAGCAGTTCTCTGTAACCAAAACCATATTCTAATGCCAATCTATTGCTATAACTCAGCTTTCATGATGGAGGAATGGAAATTTAAGGCCAAGTTAGAGTACAAAAAGAGTATGACACTGTGTGTTTGAGGGGCTGAATGTGGGTGAAGGATATATGACTCTGACCTGGCCAAGCGCTGAGACAGTCCCATCAACTCATCTTTCTGCTCTAATGTTGTTGCTGCTACAGTGTCATTGGGAAGCTTCTCTGTACAATGTAATTATGTACCATTTACAGACAGATTGGCAAATGAAACGTGGCAGTCCAGTATTGAAATGTAGAGTCCCACTATCAAAATGTACACTCCCATATCAAAACATACATGCTCAACTGAAACATGCACTCCCATATTGAAACATATGCTCCCATATTGGAACGTACGTTCCTATATTGAAAAGTACACTCCCATATCAATACGTACACTCCCATATTGAAACGTAAACTTCAAGCTGAAATGTACAATCCCATATCAAAACGTACACTCCAATACTGAAATGTACACCCCCATATCGAAACGTACACTCCCATACTGAAACATATACTCCCATATCGAAACGTACACTCCAATACTGAAACGTACACCCCCATATCGAAACGTACACTCCCATACTGAAACATATACTCCCATATCGAAACGTACACTCCCATATCGGTGCGTCATTTCCCAATCACTCTGTACAAGTCGGCCATGCTTCTGATCCATAAAAAACTCCTCTCTACTTCTAAAATATCCATACTCCTAAAAAGCCTTAGAGAACTCTTAATCATATTACTGTATAATTTTATGTTAGGTGTGTGTATGAGGGCTTGGGGGCAGGATAAGGGAAATAAAATGTAATATTTTCAACACTACTGTCATTCTTACAAGATGGTACTAAGGTTGAAGATGCTACAGTCATATGATAAGCTGATATTTTGGATGCAATATTTACCAATTAATGAGTTAACAGTCTGGATGCAACATTTATCAGTTAATGAGCCAATATTTTGGTTGCAATATTTATCAATTAATGAGCTAATATTCTGGATGAAATAATTATTTATTAAAGGAGTAATATTTTGGATGCAATAATGTATATCAATTGATGGGCTAACATCCCTGATGCAATATTTATCAGTTAATGAGCTAATTTTAGGATGCAGTATATATCAGAGAAAGAGAATTTTTCAGAGGGAATATTTATCAGTTAATGTGCTACTTTAATGAGATGATTTTCTGGGAGAATATTTATCAGTTAATGCGCTAATTTTTAAAATGCAATATATATCAGTTAATGAGATGATTTTTCGGATATAATTTTTCCAGACTTATACGATAACAAATGATATTCAAACCATACCTGTCTCAAGCATAATTACATATTCATATCCTCAGTTTACAATAGATTTTTTTTTTTTTTTAATGAGCAGTAATTATCAAACTTATATGATATTAATCTTACCATACACAAATGGTACTCAAACCTTTTCAATGCCATACCTAACTGTCTCAAGCACAATTACATTCACATCCTCAGTTTATAATCTATAAAATTATATATATTGGAATGCTGAACTTGCAATACATTTCTATCAACCTTGCAATGTAATCCAAATCCAAAATAATTCACGAGTAAGAAAATAAATCAATACACAAAAATTCTGGGCACTTCAAATGCTTGATAATGTTCATCTTATTATTCCATGTCTGATTCAATAAACCTTACTGCAATGCTGCACTGAATGCCTTTACTTCTTTATTGTACAGCGAGAATGAAAGTCAAGACAAAGCAGAGCAGTAGTAGTAGTAGTAGTAGTAGCTGTGGTTGTTGTAGTAGTGGTAGTAGTAGCCTCAGTGGATTGCAGGCTTAAGCTGTCCCTCTTCTGCAACCCACCATCCTCCATTCAGGGAGATGGGAAGTGAGCTGAGGGACATTTTTTCGTATTTAAACAGGCGGCTCCAGCAACCAATTATATCAGTGCCACCACATGAAGGCATCCCTCTCCAGAATCTAAATATACTATGAAAGCACCAATACATTTGTGCCCAATTTTTTTGTGCTCTTCGAAAATGCTGCAAATTTTTCCAAAGACTGACGACACGGCTGACAGAATAATTAATGAGAATGTGTTTATGTCCGAGAGATGGTTTAACACGGTGGGGGGGGAGGGGGAAGAAAAAGAAGCAGGTTAGCAGGCTGCTACATTATCACATTCACTTTTAAAATGCTGGTTTTCACCATATACTGTATACCTAAGATGCTCTGAGAGACAAATAACCAAAAACCAATAATAATAACAGTACTGTAATAATATTAATAAATACAGTAATAAAAATATTAATATTAATAACAATAATGTCACTGGAGAATTACTGCAAGCTTGCCTGGTATCTTCACTACTCCAATAATAATAAAACTGATGACCAGCCTACTTCCTTTGGTGGCATCCCAGGGTACTAAAAAAAAAAAAAAAAAAAAAAAAAAATCGTCACTTCCTGGGGGATCAAATCTATGCTAATAACTACACTCTTTTCAATTTACTTGGTCCAGATTTATATATATATATATATATTATATATATATTTTTTTTCAGTTCAGTGGCCAAAATAGGCATTGCTATGGCTCAACATCCCTTTCCACAGCACTTCTTCATGACTAGCATCATTCTACTGCTACAGCTTTTCAAGATGGAGAGATGGTAATTTTAGGTCAAGTTAAAGTGAAAGGAGTAACTGTCACTCCGAATGGTGCATCCTGAACCCTAAACCACCAGACATAATCAAACATGCATTGCAATATACAGTACAGACTTCAGTGACTTCAGGAAATTAAACTTGTGACTTCAGAGCATTCAATAAGTCCTTGATATGTGTCCATTATGTGTTCAAAAAATATTATAACTTATTCAATAGCCTATGGTCCCTTTATTTTAAGAAGATGGGGATTTTTTTTCCTTTTGTGGCTTTATTTCTCACAGCTCAGTGGTAGAATAAGACTATGGTCTTACAGCCTTTCCACAGATCTTCTTCATGACTAGCAACATATTCTGTGTTAATCTGTTATTACTGTTCAATGTTCAAAATGGAGAGATGGCAATATTATGCCTAGTTAAAGTAAACAGAGCACAGCAATGAAAAACAAAATAACAAGCCTTACAACAGGAAGCAAAGGAAGTCCATCAATAATCATCATCAAAACCATTATTATTACCATCATCATCATTAACATCATCCAGATCTCTCTTTTCCACCTAAAGGAGTGAGGAAGGGTTCAAAGAGCAAGAAAAAACTGAAAAATGGAGAAACAAACAGTGACTTGAGAGAGAGACTGAGAGGGGGGAAAAAATTGGAATGGACCACAAACATCAAGGACTTACTATATTGAAATTATACAAACATACAGTAGTAGCAGCTGTAGTCCCAGGTTTATATAAAATGTGAACCCAGTGGACTGCTGGCTGAAACTGCCCTCCTCCTGCCAGTTATCATCCTCTTTTCAGGGGATAGCGAAAAGTTGAGGGATATTTGTGTAGAGAAGCAGTGGAGCAACATGGTTATATCAGTGGCACCACATGAAAGCATCATCTCCAGGACAATACCCTACAGTACAGGGTGTCCAAATATAACGATCCTCTTCCACTCCACCAGCTGATTTCATATGTGTTGGGGGGACAGCTGAGTCAGTGCTATCAACCTACCCCGCATCATTTACCTCTTTTCTACTCTCACTGCCGCACCCACACCAGCAGACTGCTGTCCCCGCAACACACAAATACGCCGCCATGTGAGTTTCCCGTGGAGTGCTATTTACAGACTCGCCTGGAGAATGATTATATAGCAGTACTGACCAAACTCCTTTTCAAATGGGTCTTGAGTAAAGGGTGGATGGGAGGAGGGTTGGTGAGGAGAGAGATGGGGATGGAGTGAAGTGCACACACTCTGATTTCCTCTTATTTTCCCCTCTTTCCTCTTATGTTTGCTTTTATTTTCCTATTACTTTTCCCTCTTTTCTCATATTCTCCACTATTTTATCTTTGCCTTGCTCAAACAATTTTTAAAAATTTAGAGCAAGCTAAGTTTTCCTCATATTTCCCTCTTTATTTTCCCGTCTTTCTTCTCCTCTTACTTTTTCTTCAGCTTGCTCTAACAATCTTTTCATATTTAATTTCCAGTTTTTAAATTAACCCCTTCAATCTGGTAGCACCTTTTTCACTTCATTCCCATTACCTTCAAACAATATAATTCAGTTTAACAGACTTTTTATACTAAGGATACTAAATATTGCCTTCATACAAGGTCCTTTGCAAGCTGAAAAAATAATATGAGACAGCTTAAATAAAATAAAGAATAAAATTAAATAAACTACATTAAAATAAAGGACATGAATGGACAAATGAGTTAATCATTTACTCTGTTGTCTGCCAACTTAAACCCAATCCAGTGACATATTTTCAAAAATTTATTCTCTCTACCTCAAGAAACTGAAGTCAACTTAAGAACCTCTCCTAGTGAAGGGGTTAATGAAGGCTTTATCTACCTCTCCTGGTTCAAAAGTCTTCCTAAAAGTAACTGAAAATCGTCTGCAGTAGCAAGAATAAGGCATAAAAAAAAAAAAAAAAAAAAAAAAGTTACCTTGGGCTGAGAGTAGGTCCTCCTATGGGTAGCGAAACCATTTAGAGGCGAGATTCACAAACAAGGCTTATGATAAACCTCATGTTGCAAACAAGAACTGTTTTAGTCTGGGGGAACAAGAGACTAGGTGATATTATGTCTCTCTCCCTGTCCTTCATAAATTTAAAAATAAATAAAAACAATAATAATAATAATAATAATACAAATGCAGGAATAACAAAAAATACAAATACTGTACGATAATCTTCCTCTCACTGCTAAATATTCGTTGATAAGAGCAAAGAAAGTATAAGATTTTACACTCCTTGTGAAAAACAAACAACTAATCTCACTTATCTCTTTTCAAAGTGTATGGTGTCAGGGCTAGGCTAGGGTAGTCCAGTAGATTCAAGGGTAGATGACCAGCCTACTTCCCTTGGTGGCATTATGTGACTGAAAAACCTCTAGTCACTTCCTGGGCAATGAATCTGTACATGGCCATCACTCTGAGCTGGGGAATTCTAACTACCACAATACCAGGCGCCCAAATCTTCTATGGCAAAATTTTATGATAATCTTCATTTTAGAACTATAATTTGTTTTTTCACTCAGCCATCTTCTCACCCTTCAAGCAAAAACAATTCACAGCGACAACGGGAAACTGATACTCTCAAAACTACGATAAACTCAGCAAAAACATCACAAGAAGGGAAATTTCTGATTCAACATTATTTTGCCCTTTCAGCAAAAATGAATAACAAAACATGAAACCTGTTCAGAAAAGACAATACAAGAAAGGAATATCTGATCCAAACCTTTTCCTGTTCTTTCAGCAAATATGAATTGCAGTTATGACAAAAATCAGTTCTCTCATAACTATATTCAGCAGAGAGAATGAGAGAGGGGAGAAGTCAGATTCAATACTCTTCTAATCCCTTCTGGGAAAACATGTAAGTGTTCCAACAAGAAATCTATCATAAGTCTGTTTTGTGAATCTGGTCAAACCACAAGGGAAGCAAAAAGAGAAGGGGTAGCAAGCCAGGCCAAGTGTGGGTGCATCACACAGCTACTGAGCCCTCCCTGCCTGATACTGACGCTACTACACACAGGGAATCGACCATCTTCCTAGTTTCATACGAAGAGTATTCAAAACTACTTTCTGAGTTTCATTAGAAAATTCAAAACTATCTCCCACATTTTGTCCGAAGGTTCTTTAAAATTAGTAAAATATATTTTCCACATTTCGTCCAAAGGCTATTTAAAATGGCGGAACATCTTCCAAGTGTCATCCAAAGAGTATTTAAAACTACTGAAACACAACCATGCTTCTCTACTTTATATATATATATAAAAAAAAAAAAAAGTCTTCCCAGTCTCATATGAAGAGAAATTAATCATAATCAACCCTTTTTCATCAAAAGAATATTTAAAACTAGTGAAGCATAGCCAGTCTTATCTCGGCTATAGTCAGTCTGTTCTCATCTGGCAAAGATCTGTAGGCTTACCCCCTTTCAGCTCAGCTGATGAAATGTAGTCAGACTGAAGGTTAACTCTGACTAAAGTTTTTTCACCTTAACTTGGCCCACATTTCCATCCTTTTGCTGATTATGTCATGTACCTCAGTGGCAGAAAAATACAATCTTGGCTCTTAATCAATCTTTCCTGCAGCACTTCTTTGTGACTAAGACCACATTCTAGTGTTAGTCTATTGTTACAACTCAGCATTCATGATGGAGGGATGGCAATTTTAGACCAAGTTCGAGTAAAAGTAGTAAAGTATCCAAGCAGAGCCACTCCTAACCCAAAACTACGGCTCAAGGAATTTCACGCAGTCACAACACAGTACTCAAGTTGAGGGATTGGTCCAGCTCCATCAGGTGAAAACAAACCAGCTACATTACACTGCCAGATGGTTCAACTCTTCCCCTATGTATTCACCAAACCTTAGGAAGATAATTGCTTCCCTGACCATACAGCTGTGGACAAAAGTTCGCATAACCCCTTGAATTCAAGTGACATATTTTTCAAGCTTACTTTTGCTGCCTCCCACTGATTTTTGTAACTTTGGAGAAATCGTCTGTAGTGAATAGGGCAAAGTTCCAAAAATCCCTTCAAGCCTGATTTTCCTCTCTAAATTCAATAAAATCATGTGAAGGTAAGAAGAACAAGATAAATACCTGTACATGATATCAGATTGTAGGGTTAATATTTCACTTCTTCTACTTTTCATTTTCCTCCCTCGTAATATTGCACCTCCTCTATTACTCATGTTCCTCTGCTGGATAGTATTACATCTTCTATACTTCCAACTTTTCTCTGGTGGCTAATATTTCACCTCTTTTGCTTCTCACTTTCCTCTGCTGGCTAATACTCCAAATCTGAGTAGTGGAGGAAAATTATTAGATAATGGAGAAATATGATTAGATAATGATGGAAAATGATAGATAACGGCAGAAAATTATAATGGACAGATAATGGAGGAAAATCATAGATAACAGAGAAGTGATAGATATGGAGGAAAATTATATATAATGGGGGAAAATCAGACAATAGTGCAAAATAACAGATAATGGAGGAAAATTATAGACAATGGAGGAAAACCTGAAGCCAAATGATAGATAATGGAGAAAATGATTAATGGTGCAAAATGATAAATAATGGAGGAAAATTATAGATAACGGAGTAAAATTATGGATAATAGAGGGAAATGAGAGATATGGAGGAAAAGGATTGATAATGGAGGTAAATGACAGATAATGGTAGAAAATTACAGATACTGGAGGACAATAACTGATAACTGATACGCCTCTCTAACAACTCATGATTCCATTGTATACGATGCAGCTGGTGGGAAGTAATAATCAGAATGCCTCTGTAACTACATATGATCCTCTTACGAATGAAGAATCACAGCGTAAAATGATGATTCACTGATACGTTCCTCCAACCATAAGAAGATTCTTCTATGTATGATATATGATGCATCTAGAGGGAAAATTATAGATAACCAGTTTATTTCTCTAACTATACACGATTCTCTTGGGCACGATGGATCAGGGAGGAAAATGACAGATATTGATATGCCTCTCTATCCGTTAACGATTCTCTTGTATGATGCATAAATGAGGAAAGTGACAAGTAAGTGCTATACTTCTCTACCCACTGATAACTGCCCTTGGGTGTGGTGCGTCAAGGATGAAAGTAACAGAGGAATTTACAGACATTCACCAAGTGTAAAGAAGATAGAGTGAAATAGCAGATGAACTTCTGTCAGACAATGCTTGGTGTGAAGTACATGCTGTGGAATGAGTGATGAACTTCTAGCTGTCAGACATGCACTTAGTGTGAAGTACCTGTAGATGTAGTGGAATGGTAGACAAATTTCCATCAGACATGCCGTAAGTGTGAAACTAACATTGTGGAATGGTAGACGAACTTTTGTCCCTTACTGTATGGTTCTACTGGGGAGGGGGCAGCTTGCTTTTTCTCTGGGGTATTTTCTAGCTGGCACAAAAGACACCCCAGCACTTTTCCTTGGCAATTTTCTTTGCATATTTCACCTTGAAACTGACTTTTATGCTGCTTATCTGGTGGTTGTTCATTCACCTAAACTTGGCCCAGATTTTCATCCTTTTGCTGCTTATTTCACGCAACTGAATTTCAGAACAAGACAGTACTATGGCTCTACATCCTTTCTGTAGCACTTAAACATGACTAATATCATATTCTTGTGTTAATATACTGCTATGTTCAATATATTTAAGGGTAGATGTGGAATTACTTAAATGACAAACCTCCAGTCATCTTTGGGGGATCAAAGCTATGCAAAGCCATTACTCCAGCTGGGCATTCTAACCATTAAACCATCACATCTTTAAAATAATAATAATAATCTATCTATTTCTCTAGAGCCAGATGGCTTGAACCTGAAAGAGGTGGCCAATAATTAATAACAGTAACAACAATAATAATAAAAAAAATAATAATCCATCATCCAATCCTGTGTTGCCCAACGAGGAGCATATAATAATAATTATGATAATAATAATAATTAAAAAAAATAATAAAAATAATACAAGTAATAACACCTCAGTAATAATAATACAGTCCTTTGTTTCCTAAAGTGTCAATTCTTTCAAAGGAATTCACAGTCTGCATCGTTAACATACTGTATATAAGTAAAATATGGTTCAATATGCAAGAGAAATCACTAAAGAAAAGTAACTATGAAGCTTCCATTGCCAAAAAGAATACAATCCTCCGACAGCTAGCCTCCTCCCGGGGTCTACATCATACGGCCAATTCAAATCTCTCTCTGGCCACCCATCGCCACTGGAAGCAAGGCTGACACGGGCTGACGAGGACTGACGTGGGCTGAGCGCGGCCCCATCATGTCACTTATCGTCAAAATGTTCTACAATGGACAAGATTACAATATATACAGATCATCTGGTCTAAATAAAAATTATCAGAGAAATATACCAGACTGAAGGAAAATTCCAGGCAAAAAATCTTCTATGAGAATACTGTATAGCAATAGGAATGATATATTACATAGCATGTATATATTATATATATATATATATATATACTATCCAAGACTGGAGGCATTAGTTAACTGACCCCTTAAATGACGGCTGCCTTGCATGCTGCTGGTCTCAATGGTGTCCCAAGTATTTCACAAACATTTCACTAGTATTTCATGAGTTACCAGAGTATTTTACAAGTTACCATTTATGTTACAGTCATGAGACACAGTGACTGGGCCTGCCAGGTTTAGCGATATCTCACACTAGAGAAGGGTAGCCGGGCCGAGAACCTGGTGCTGAGTCATAGGAGTCGAATGCTGCTTATTCTCAGAGGGTGCGTCATGGGAGCCTAAAATGAGTCTGGTAAAATCTACGGCCATTATTATCTACAGCACTTCACCACACACACATCATTAAGCTATTTAGTGCTCTGAAGGGGAAGGGGGTCGAAGGAGGGAGGAGTCGACATCCACTCATCCATCCATCCTTTGTATTCACACTAGGCCGATAATCAGAAGAAAAGCAAACAGATGCGACTCAGCAGAGCTGTGACTCACGCTCAGAGTCACGATCTTATAAATGGACCACAACGCACACTATACACTAGTCTGCACTTCCATTTATGTCGTACAACGCTATAATTACTGTAGCAGTTCCCTTTATGCTGGGACTGTAAACTATATCATATTATTTACTCAACAGAAGAGTAAATGGTCCATTAAACAGAAGCTCTCCTCGCTCCCCCTCTTCCGGGGGTTCACGAGAAGCGGAATCCACATGAGGAGCGTCTTACTGGATAATCACCACTGGAGTATTGTATAATGTAATAACTGTCTTCTATGGATAAACTATAAGTCACTTCTTACACTCTATTTGTCTTGTCATGCTTGCTACAGTCCGAGTGAGTATTGGGAACAGCGTCCCTCCTCCATGCGAAGGTTTGATTCACACGACGCCACTGCTGCTGCTACAGAATACTTTGATTACAGGAGGTTGTCAAGTGAAGGAGCAGAAGTGTCTCTTGGCACTAAGGTGGTATGTACAGTAATACTGGCGGTGAGAGGGACTAGAGAGGGGGGCCAGGCAGCTCACAGGTAGACCTTCTTGACGGAGCGAGTGGTCGAGTAGCCGTCCACCAAGCGATGGTCATAATCTCGGGGACGGTGGTCGCGCCCACGGGTTCCATACTTTTCAGAAGAGCGAAGAGTGCCATGGGTGGAGTAGCTCTCAGGGGTGTAGTGTAGGGGAATGTCTTGGGGCCCTGAGGCCACGCCAGTGGTGGGTAGCCCCAGTGCCGGACCCATGGGGGGACCCACACCACCACCACCGCCACCACCACCACCACCGCCACCACCCATGTTGCCCGCAGGGGTGTTGGAACCAGGGGTCTTGAGTGTAGCCTTGGGGGACATATTCAGGACCAGGTTGACGGGCTTGTTGAGCGCCTGTGGCACCAGCACCGGCTCAGCATATGTAACCTCCTCCTGTAACTCTCCCGTCAGTCGGCTGTCAAAAAAGGATATATATTAACCTACTGAACACAGATTTCTTATTCATTTTCCTATTAACCCAATGAATATGGGGAAATTCTTTCATTTTACTCTACTATCTTCTGATCACTGTATTCAACTTAGGACAGGCTCCCCCTAAATTTATTTAGCTCCTGGAAGGCCTCTTCTAGTGAATGGGTAGGGTTAATGAAGGCTATTAATAAAAAAAAAAAAAAAAAATTAAAAAAAAAAAAAAAAAAAAAAGCCTGGGGCTCATATAAATTGGAAAATGCATCAAAGTAGTAGTTGCTGCTGCTTAACCTCAGTCTGTCTGGCCAAGCAGACCAGCCAACCACAGGTAAGCATCTGCTTCCGTGGGGCCATCCTACAGGTACAGTGCAGTAGTACATTGTCCAGGATCCGATGCCCTCCTTGTGGTAGACAACACCTAACCAAGCTTAACCCAGGGTCTTTCCCCATATATGAGGAGGTTTGGCTCCCAGAAGGACACCATAGACACTCCATCCAAAGTGTACAGCACCTCCACATGCAGGCTCCTCATCAGCACTTCTGATTAAGTGAATGGGTTCATGAAGGCTATATCGAACTCCTGTCAAAAGTCTCTATTGAGCTAAATTGGCAAAGGACAGCTAGAATAAACTGGGTGAGACATCATAATACTGTAGGAGTTAGCAATACACATACAGCCTACACTATTCACCTATACTTATCTGAACTACTGTAACTTGAACTCATACAATGAACCTTATTACTACTTAAAGTATAAGAAAACTGATGGTATGAGTGTGAAAAGAGATGAGAACAAGGAGTGAAAATGGAACTTATGTAGTAGTAGTAATAGAAGTGGTGGTTAGTAGTTAGTAGTAGTGGTAGTAGTAGTAGTATAGCAGTAGGTGCAACTCCAGGATCGTCTGAATGTAAACCCAGGGGATGCAGGATCAAGTTGCCCCTCTCCTACAACCCACCATCCTCCTTTCAGGGACACACGGAGGGACATTTATATAGTTACACAGTTCCACCACATAGTAATCCTGATGTCAACACTTGAAGCCAAGTCTCACCAGTATCTATACATCTGCACATATCAATACTGCATACATTTCTCTCTCTCTCTCACACACACACACACAGGTCGTCGACAAAGACGGATCGTGGGGAAATAATCGTCCAATCAGCATCGAAAAGGAGACCAACCAATTGTGATTATGGGAATGAATACATGAGTGGTGGTCCCGTCGGAGATTTTTTTTTTTTAAGGAGGGGGGGGGCAGGTTTCAGTCATACAAAGAGTACAAGACACAGTCGAAGAAGTTTCCAGACGGTTGCATCATCTGGTGGTGGTGAATTTGCAGGCTTCTCCAATGAAGATAAAGGAAGTATTAAATTGAACCAAACAAGAGTAGCAGGGGTGGAGACAATGGCGGAGAGGAATGTCCTGGAGTTAAAAAAAAAAGGTACCGGTATGGTCAGTAATTAGAGAGTCGCAGGAAAGGGCCTTGGAACAGGAGAAAGAGATCAAAGTAAAGCAGAGTAAGTTGGAAAAAGTATGCACAAGCAGTGCTGAAGAAGAAAGAGAAGTAACCGAATTAAAAGTGAGTAACGAATCGGCCTCAAATGAAATAAAACAGCTCAAGGGAAAATAAGAGGTTGGAAGAAGAAAGGGATAGGATGAAATGTAAACTAGATGAGCATGAACCAAATCATGGATGCAAGATGAACATATTAAGGAAATCAAGGAGCAACACAAGGGGTGGAAGAAAATTCAAGAGGAAGGAAATATAAATTTGAAAGTTTACAGAACAACAAAGCAAAGGTCGAGAAGGAAGTGGTTAGGGCACTAAGAAGTAAAGAATCTTTAGTCAGGGATGTAGCAGACAAGAAAAAATGTGTGATAATTTCAGGTGTAAAAGAAAAACATTTAACAGTAAGATCAGAAAGGGAAAGAGAGGAACAGTAGTTATGGAGGGTAACAACGAAGCTCAAGAAGACTCTGAAGAAGCGTTTAGGTTAGGGAAAGTACAAGGAAGGAGGAGAGAGGCCACTTAAAGTTTAAGTCTCAGGTAATGACAAATTAAATCATCAACAGAACATGGAAATTATCAGACAAAGGGGGGTTCAAGAATGTTTGGATAAAGAAAGATGGAAATGAGGAAGAAAGAGCTAAAATGAAGGAGTTAGTAAAGGAAGCAAAGGCAAAAAATGAACACAGGACAGAGGAAGAGAAGACAGTGTTCTACTGGAAAGTCATGGATCAGAAATTGAGGAAGTGGTACCGACGGAGAGAGGGAGAGAAGAGGGAGTAAAAAACAACGAAAAAGTTTGAAAGTGGCATATATTAATGTTGATGAATTGATACTGGCAAGATTAGAAATCAACGATTTCTTGAGGGTACACGAACCAGATGTTATGAGCCTTGTTGAGACCTAAGTTAGGGGAGGATACTGATATCCATATGGGAGATGGTAAACACAAACTGTGGAGAAAAGACAGAAAAGAAGAAATGGGAGAAGGAGTGATGATAGCAGTGAAGAACAACACAAATGTGGATACTGTGGAAATGGGAGAAGGTAGAGCTGAAGTGATAAATATGAAATTAGAAACTGGTGAGAATGGCAAGAGAGAAAGTAGTATATGTTCCCCCTAAGACAAGGGCATGGAATGATGATGAATACCAGGAGATGTTGTTAGACATGGTTACTTATCTACAGAAAGTGACTGCAAAAAGCAACAACATAATTGTGATAGTTAATTTTAATTGTAAAGAGGTGAACTGGGTGGAATGGGTCTCACGACGCAGTTATGATTCATGTTGCACTATGTTGTTAAATACAGCAATGAATAATGTAATGACCTAGTGGGTCAAAGAAGAGACAAGATTCAGAGGTGATGACACACCAGCAAGACTAGATTTACTGCTAACCAAAGAACCTGATGTAAATGAATCTTTGAAATACCTGTGTCCTATAGGAAAAAGTGGTCATGTGGTCATTGAGTTCCAGATAATAAAAGAGATTATGGTGCTGAGAGATGAGCTTTATAGACAGGGAAGATTCAACTTTGGGAAAGCAAACTTTACAGGATTGAGGAAATTTTTTGAAAATGCGGATTGGAGAAAATTCAGAGAAACAAGAGAGATACAGAGGAAATGAGATATCTTTCTAGACCTCTATCATTCGGGAGTGGAAAAATACAGTATTTCCTCGTATTTCGATGGATTTTACTTTGGTGCCTCGTTTTTCACGCCAGAAAAAAGTTTCCGAGTTGTTTCACACTTCGCTTGTTTCCCCGCATTTCGACACTCCCAGCCAGCAGCCGACACTCGGCAGACGACACATACCGATGCTCATTTGTCACCTGTTTAACTACCCCATCCACTCTCAACACACCGGTTTCTGAACTACAGTAAACCCTTGATAAGCCGAACTTTTAGAAGCCGGAATCTTCAGTTAGTCGAACTCAGGCTGAGACCACGTATGAAAGTAGGCCGAAATGCAAAAGTAGGGGGAGAAATGGCGCCAAGCAGACTCGTGGCGCCAGTCTGCTGCTTGCTTTTGGAGACGGTAGTTGCGCCATTCTTACTGTCATTTAGTGCTGAACAGTGCTCTCCTTTTGCCTTCTGCCTTGCCATGGAAGGTTCATAGCTTAAAAGAAGTGATACTGGCACCTCTAGTCGTAAAGGAATGAAGCTAAAAAAAAAAAAAAAAAAATTGTGCGCGTGTGACAGTGTAGTAATCATGATTAAAATTCAGTACTATTATTACTGAAAGTGTTGCACTGCAGTCTATTACAGTGATTACATTTAAGTTTAGTTCTTAATATAGAGTGAAATAAATACTGGGTACTGTTTAGAATTTACGTTAAAGTATGAACTAACCCACCTCCACCAACTCCGTCTCCAAAACAAAACAAACTGCCGACGATCTTCTGCCTCTGACGAAAGGCAAATTATGTGCACTGAATTCTTTCTTTTTTGTCTTTCTTTATTAATTTATACCCTGTATATGCTCCTTTACTTTAGTGTTAAGAAGACAAGTAATAAGTATTGTTATTGCAATTTGGGGGGGTGAAAATCCATCTCCAACACACGTTACCGACAGTTGGTACTGCCTCTGTGAATGATTTTCTACCAATTAACCACTTCAGTACTGTGACGTCTCTTTTTACTTTATTTACGCTTCCTCCAGCCGATTTTATGGCACTCAGGACTGGACTCACATACTGAAGGGGCTAACGAAGACTGTACCAACCCCGTGCACTTCCACAGATCCAACCTACTCTGACTAAAATTGTCTGGTGGCAGCAAGAACAAAATGAAAATACACCCAGCACTGAAGGGGTTAAATGTATATTAAATGCACTATATTGTTTTTTGTCATAACTAATTTATTTATATATGCTTCTTTAATTTAGTGTTGAAAGGACAAGTAATAGGTATTGTCTTAGCAATTTTGGGGGGTGATAATTCGGTAATTTAGCAATTTTGGGGGGTGAAAATTCGGTAAGCCGGAAAATTCGGTAAGCCGGAAAATTTGGTAATTTGAACCAGGGTAGAGCCCCATATAGTTCGGCTTATCAAGGGTTTACTGTATTCGCCATCACAACGATAACAAGACAAGCCATCATTAATGAAGACAGTTATAGGTGACGCTAGAATATAATTCAAAGGCGACTACAGCGAAGAAGAAACAAGTTAATTACTGACTAAAGGTGCAACTAATAAATAATACCCAAAGCCTATGCTACTGAACATAGACTCTGATGGATCCCCCAGAAATATAATTATTAAAGTATTGATTAATTAATAATAAGTATATTTATAGAATAACGGGGAATTGTCCAGGGTGCGAATTGTCCTGACGGGGAATCTTTTGACGGCGAACAGTCTGACGGTAAATTGTCTCGGAACCAACCAATCATGGGTAATCATATAAATCAAGTTAACTGGTTACAAGGCTGTATTTAATGCTTTAACTTTATTTAAGTGCTTTAACTTACAAGTACATCAGAACAGTAAATATTTAACTTACAAATACAGTACTGTGGAAAAGCAGTACAGCAAATCTTTAACAAACAGATAAACCAAGGCAATATTCCGACGCCTATCAGGTAAACTGGTTATAAGACTTTACTTCTTGCTTTAACGTTATTTAATTGTACTTTAATTTGCACATAAACTTACCAAAACAGTAATATAAATATTTAACTTTGAAATTCAGTACTGTGGAAAAGCAGTACAGCGAATCACATGATCAAAACAAACCGTGTGCACTGCGCTGATGTTCGAGGGCTTGGCCTTTCAAGGGCCATTATAACAGTTTTAATGTCTTTTCAGGTACATGTTTATTGTGTTATGCAGTTTTAGCACTAGTAAACACTGTTCATTTAATTTTGGGTAGGGCTTGTTTTGTGTTACAGTACTTTCTGATAGGGTAGGTACATGCCCAACGGAACGCTCCTCTATTTTTTCCCGTCGATTCTTAACTTCACACTTTGACATTTCATGGTTCGCATTGTTTTGGTGGAACATCCAATCAGCGAAAAATGAGGAAATACTGTATGTGCATGAGTAAGTGGGGGAAAAAAAAAAAAAAGGAATAAGGATGTAACAGGTGTATGACAGCCAAAAAAAGTGTGACACAGCATGGAACAATTGAAGAAAGAGAGGTAATAACAGAACAAAGGAAGAATATAGAACTAGAAATGAATATACAAGAATATGTAGAGAGGAAGAGAGGAACTTTGAATAAGGTATAATTGACATATGTATGGAAGAATCCAAATTGTTTTTATATATCTGTAAATGGCAAGTTGAAAGAAAAGGAAGGAATCACCAAACTGAAAGTAGAAGAAGAGGTCTATAAAGATGTGGAAATGCAAGCTGAAACAATGCACAAATGTTTCCAACTGGTTTTCATTAAAGAAAGGGATTTGGGGGGGGGGAGGGAGTGACTAGAAATGTAGTGATAAAAGATATAAAAGTCAAAGTGCAGGGCGTGTATAAATTACTGGAAACTCAAGATGTAAGGAAAGCCCCAATGAAGAGAACAGCTGGCAGATAAGATTCACGGTTTAATTGTGTGTTCTCTGGAAGAAGGGAAAGTGCCACGGGAAAATGTGGTACCAATTTATAAGGGAGGAAATGAGGAAGAACCCCTGAATTATAGACCAGTGTCCCTGACTAGCATGGTCGCAAAATTGTGCGTGAGAATCCTAAAAGACAGATGGATAAAATATCTGGAGGAGATGAACATTTTTTTGGCTGAAAGTCAGTTTGGATTCAGAAGTGGAAGGTCATGTGTTTCCAACTTGAGATTTTACTCAAGGGTGATTGACATGGCACAGGAGGGAGACGGTTGGGTGGATTGGATGTATTTAGATTTGGAGGAAGCCTTTGACAAAGTACCCACAAGCAATTAATGTGGAAATTGGAGCACATAGGAGGACAGAAGGGAAACTTCCTGGAGTGGATGAGAGACTTATTGAGAGAGAGACAAATGATGACAGTAATTAAGGACAGGATGTCTGGATGGAGGAAAGTAACAAGTGGTGTCCCAGGGGCTCAGTGTCAGTGCTAGTAATGTTCCTGATTTACGTAAATGATGTGGTAGACAGAATGAAGTTATGCAAGTCTGTTTGCTGATGATGCAAAGATCTTGAGGAAAGTAGAAGTTGAGGAAGACTGTAAAATGTTGCAGGAGGGCCTGGATAGGAATCATGATAGGAGATGGATGTGGGGAAATGAAATTCAACACAAAAAATGTAAAATATTGGAAATGGGTAAAAGTACCAAAAGGCCATCAATGAAAAATTTGATGGGTAATGAACCAATCACAAAAGAAAAAGAAAAAGATTTGAGAGTGCTGGTCCAGGATAGTTTGTCACCTGAAAAACACATTAACAAGACAGTTAGAGAGACATATAAACTCTTGACTAACATAAGAGCAGCATTTCACTACATGGATGAGGAGATGATGAAAAAATTGTTAGTGGCCAAGATCAGCCCAAGGTTGGAATATGCAGCAGTAGTGTGGTCCCCACACAAAAAGAAGGATATGAACAAGATTGAAAGAATACAAAGAACAGCAACAAAGATGGTCCCTAGCCTGGCAGATCTGTCTTACGGAGAGAGGCTGGAAAAGCTGGATCGGCCCATTTTAGAAGAAAGGAGAGAGAGGGGCGACATGATTGTAGTGTTCAGGGCCATGATGGGAGTAGATAAAATTGACAGAAAAGATCTGTTTGTATAGGATGAGAGAGTAACAAGAGGACACAGAATGAAAATGAAAAAGCCAAGCTGCTTAACCCCTTAACCGCAGGGTTGTCGGAGGCGCACCGTGCCTGTCCCATGGGGCAAATCCGCGCTCCGACTGACTTTTGAAAAATATTTGCCAAAAATCAGTTATTAGTCCTATGGCACATACCTTCAGTTTTCTCCTGGGATGTTTTTTTAGCACTCATTGACTACTATAGGACTTGTGGAGATTTCTGAAGTTGGGTAACTAAGTCTCCACTTTACACTTCCCAACATCCCATAATATGAATACCACTGCCTGATATTATCACTAGAAACACTATTCAATGATTTCCAAGTAGTTTGGAATCCATACTCAAAAAAAAAAA
>JAGKTI010008807.1:0-23559 GCA_018397915.1 Birgus latro
AATTAAGAACAATACACAAGCAACAAACCCCATTATATGTTTCTAATAACCACAATGTGTAAATATATAAATACATTTATTACTTGTTAAAATATTTCAGCTCATAGCCAGTTTGGCTACTAAAAATTTATTGGGCTCGTAAATCTCAAACATTAGGAACCTAATGGCTCACAACCATTGGCAGTTAGCAAGAGCCCTGCCTGTATAGTTGGCAAGAGAAGTGATCTCAGATTTCACCAACTTTTACTGAGAGAGTAGTATCTGGCAACCTCAAAGATGCTGAAGTCTCCCTTACCTGGTACATCATGATTTGTTAAGATAATGGGTAATGAATGACTTAGGCCCATTTTGTTGAGTATGCTGTTGGTTAGTTCTCCTCCCCCCCCCTTTCCCCCCCCCCCCATACCTCACTCCACCTGTGGGTGAGAAAAAGAGGTGGAATAATGATAATGAATTTGGTTAGGCCGAGAATGTACGAATCAGCAACCAAGTTCATATTTGATGCTGAAATACTTTCCATATAATAAATGTAATGATGAAGTAGGCATTGTACAGCACATAGTAAGTGAAGTGATATTTGTATTCAGCATGCCTAGAAATAACAGCTGAATAAGTTAAAAAATTATTTCCATATCTTTTTTGTTTTTGAAAACATCACCTGCAGGACAGAATATTTCAAGTGCAAATCACTAATGAAACTCGGCAAGAAAGGAGGTATTATTTCTGTATTGCCTTGTGACTAATTTTTGCACACAGCACATCTTCCAGTGAGAGAGATCTCACACCGACTCAGTACAGTATATAGTCATAATTTGGGTAGGATATTTTTGTAACATGCAAACCACACAAATTCATGGATGTGGATAACATAAACTTAACATTTCTCTTAGTAAGTGAACTCCAAAGACATGTCAGATGTCATAAAAATGACAAAGTTTTATTTTCTTCATAGTGTTAGGAGTGTGATGCTATACAGGCAGGGCTCTTGCTAACTGCCAATGGTAGTGAGATGATTCTTTCGCATTCAGCATAATGGAGGCCACTGACAGTACATTCTGAACTGGGTCTTGTATGGCTCCCTCGTAAGTAATGTGGCCCACTGTGTGCTTTGGTCAAGATGATAGAATTCATTTACCACAAGAACTTTTAAATGATGATACTCAGTTCTTGTGGCTTCAAAATCACATAATTTCCTGCTCAAAAATTCTTTGAAATGTTCTAGCAGAAACCTAAGTTGGTCTTTTCCATATTCAGCCAGATGCTGCCTCTCTTTGGGCCACTTGTCTGTTATAAAACAGTGACAAAGGCAGGCCATGGCAGTTGCTGCATCTGGACATACAGAGACATGAAATTTCTGGACTTCCTGAGATAATATTGGCGAACCTTTGTTCAAGGGCCTGGATGGTGCAGTCCGTCAGTTTCTTGATTGCTGAGCTGTCAGAAGCAGACGCTTCAGTCGGTTTGCTGATGGACACACCCTGGAAGGTTTCAGGGGTTGATTCAAACTGTGTTTTGGCTCTAACCTAGTTTGGGCCAGGTTGAGTGGACGAAGGCGGACTGAAGCTACCGTAGCATGCAGCCGTGCAGATGCCAGTGGCTTTAACCATTTGAAGTGTCAGGCTGAGGTGTTTGAGCTGATCATAGAGATCAAGCATTGCATGTGTAAACAGAATGAAGTTCCCCTTTCGAACAATATTGACAATCATCGTAGCCCTGACTTGTATGTCAGGACCCTGATGTGAGGCCACCAGGTGTTCCATGTGGGTTAATACAGCTGTAAACTGTCCAGATGTCAGCAATAACACCCCAAGGGCCTTGTGAACATGTGGGACCCATCCTGTCCCTTTCACCTGTGTGGCCATTCTCACATTTACTTCTTCCAGTATTTTTGCGACAGATTTAATTTCAAGCCTAGATTTTGGACTGAAATGATATGTCTTGTAGATGAGGTCCATCATGTCAATTATTTCTACAGCTTTGGGGCAGTTCTCTTTCGTCAAGACTTGGTTTACACATAGCTCGAGTCTGTGTGGCACGCACCAGAAACTGATCAGATAGAGATATATTGTTTTCAGTATGGCCTGCACTCCATTTTTATGCCCCAAAGTTACCAAGGCCCCATCTGCTGTAAAGCAAACAAGCTGGTCACTAAAAATTTCCTTGCTGAGGCCAATGTTATCCAGTGCTGTATAAATTGCAGCAACCAATCCTTGAGCATTTACATGCTTTACTGGAACTAATCCTACAAACACATTTGTGCCAATTCCCTCCACAAGGACTCGAAGACAAATCACTTCATTTTCTATCACTCCCTTGTCAGTTGCACCATCTATCATCAGAGCAACATACGGGGAGTCCCTGATTTTCTGAGCCGGGCCTGTATCCAGTTCATCAGCAATAGCTGCAATGAATTCTACGCATTTTAAGCCATTGGCACACCGGCTACTTATCTTCACTCCATTTTTCACATGGGTCTGCACTACTGGCTTAAAGAGTGTGAACAGCAGCTCCAATTTTGCAACTGTGTAAGCTATGTTAAATTTTATCATGACATCTTTCACCATATCTTCATCAACTTTGGTTTTCATCTTGTCTGCAACCGTCACAATTGGATTTTTCTGTCTGTTTATGTATACACTTTGTGCTGCCTTATGATGATTGGAGGAATTATGCTTTTTAATACTCTCCAGCTTGAACTATTTGTTGCCCATGGTAAAGTCTGTCTTCCCTGCAACTCTTTCCCCAGCACATTTGCAGTATTTGCACAGCAAAACATATACCATTTTCGTTAGAAGAGATCTCCAACCATGAAAAGCTTTTGAACCACTCTGACCTGACATTTATTCCTGTAACAGTGGTAACCTCTCTATTGGAGTGGGTGTCATGATGGCCTTTTTCTATGGAACATCTATCTCATGGTCGGATGGGCGTTTTGAAGACTCTGAAACATTAGTATTAGCCACGTCATCAACTGGTCTGTCTGGTTTTTGTGAAGGAGTTGTGAAATAGTGTTTAAAGTTTCCCATTTTAAGTCCATGTGGTTTCTCTGATTGTGTTTTGGAAGGAACAGAATGACTAGATTGGTCTTGGGTCGAAATACGATGCACTTTTTCTGTAGTGCTTTTGTGGGATTGTTGCTCGTCTGTGGGGTTACACATCTTAACGTGGGGCACTTGGAAATGTAGATAGCACCAGGTGTGTTGTCCAGAGTGCCAGCACGACTCCACAATATGGTGATTTTGTGTTTCTCTGCAACGGCAGAGAATTTTGCTTCTCTTGTATATGCAGGTTGGACTGTAGTATTGTACAGCTCTCTAGCATAATGAAGAACATCTGAAAAGACACCATGTGGGTGTTTGACATAGAACACTCACTGCCCACAAATGAATCATTGAACACCAGCGTCCTTTTACAAGGGTTTTTTCACCTTATCACATTGGCAACATATGAGAGATCTGTGATCCCAGTGTCTGTCAGCGTGTGCAGTGTAATGGAAATGTCCGTGTTTGTCAGTTGGCGATGAAGGGAATACTGTTCTGACTTAAATGTGAGTTCAGCTGCAACTGCTTCCCTCAGTGTATCCGCTAATGATTCATTTCCACATAAGAACATCGAGATGGAATTCATTAGGCAGTCCCCATCAGCTCTGGAATGTAATGCAGAGTATCCATTCCTTCAGTCAGGTGGAATTAAGGAATTCGAGAAGGTGTCTTCTGAAACATCACGATACCAACAGGAGCCTGGATTCAATTTGTTCACAGGTTATGTAAACTCACCACTGCCACGACTGACACCATTTACATTTTTTACAAAATCAGAAATGATCAACATTAGACAGTCAAATATAATTGTATTACCACTTTGTGTGACTGCTGATGAATGTATGAAACTGTGCATGATTGTAACATATCATATCAATAGGAAAATTCACACAAAAAATGAAAAAAAAAACTTAAACTTTCTTTCTCGACCGAGCACATGCTTCTGTTTGTAAACAAACCATCTCAAGAATGTTCGGGCTTTAGTTTGGGTACGCTCGGCAACGTTCGTCGGTCTATTTTTAAAAATTCACAGTGGCGATAAGGAAAGACTTAATAATCAATCAAAATATGTTTGCTTGTTCATATTAGTGAGATTAACTTATTTTGTACAGTAGGATTTTGCCAATAACGATTTCAAAAATAACGTGTTCAGCAATAACAGTAAGTTAGAACAGATACCCAGTTTCCATAATAACGTTTAGATTCACTCGATTAATGGTTATTTTGCGAGAAATGTCTGGGCGCATCTTGGATAGCCAGCCCACAGCCTGCCTCAGTGTTCCGTCGATCGTCGCTGTGATGAGAAGTGTTTATTTGCTTATTTCCTTGTTCATCATTTCCTCTCAGAACTCTGAGTATGTGGTTTCAAACTAACCTTAGTTATGCCTAAGCTCTTAGCACCCTGAAAGTGCTATGAACACAAGGAAAGCATTTATTCCAAAGGAAAATTTGAAGTTGACGGATGAAGTGGCGTATGGTGTGCAAACGATCAGATAGATACAATGAGTGTGCTTGCGATGTGGATAGTTTCTTTGTTGGGGAGAAAAACAGTTAATGATGAAGGAGTAGTAAAATTCGTGTTTTCACCTGTGGTGCAACAAGTGTGGAAAAAAATAAAAGTGGCTTTGTGCCCGAATTTTATGAACTGACAGTCATTAGTAGAGAAAATTCGGCTCTTATGGTATGTGAAGACATAAGTTATGTGTTGATGTAAATAGTTAGGTAAGATAATGATGTGAGTTCAATTCTTGTGAATTACTGTATACTGTCATACAAATTATACTGCATGGCTGACTTGTTTATTATTCATGATTACTGCATTTGTTTGTATCTGAGAAGTGAAA
The DNA here is from genome assembly GCA_018397915.1 of Birgus latro. Classification (NCBI taxonomy): domain Eukaryota; kingdom Metazoa; phylum Arthropoda; class Malacostraca; order Decapoda; family Coenobitidae; genus Birgus; species Birgus latro. The sequence continues at coordinate 4,886 of JAGKTI010008807.1, forward strand.
AGTACGCATCAGTCCATGCTGACAGCTTCAGTACTGTACAGTATGCCTAAGCACTTAGCACCCTGAAAGTGCTATGAACACAAGAAAAGCATTTATTCCAAAGGAAAATTTGAAGCTGTTGGATGAAGTGGCATATGGTGTGCAAACGATCAGATACATACAATGAGTTGGGTGTGTTTACAATGTGGATAATTTCTTTGTTGGGGGAAAAAAAAAAAAAAGTTAATGATGAAGGAGTAGTAAAATTCGTGTTTTCACCCATGGTGAAACGAGTGTGTGAAAAAAGAAAAAAAAGGGCTTGGTGCCCGAATTTTATTATGAACTGACGGTCTTTAGTAGAGAAAATTCGGCTCTTATGGTATGTGAAGACACTACGTCTCGACATAAATAGTCATGCAAGATAATGATATGAGTTCAATTCTTGTGAATTACTGTATACTGTAATGCAAATTATACTGCTTGGCTGACTTTTTATTATTCATGATTACTACATTTGTATGTATCTGAGAAGTGAGAAGTATGCAATCAGACCATGCTGACAATTTCAGTATTGTATACTGTAGTTTTTTTTTTTCCTTTATTGTTGACGACTAATCACTTTCAAAGACAGTTTCACTTTTTTTTTTTTTTTTTTAATGAGTGCGCCGAAAATGATTCTTGGCGAAATATGCACGATGCTTGGAGGCCATTATTCACGTGCTGATCAGGTCAAAAGTTTTTGCATGATTGATGATGAGGACTTTTAAGAGGCTTTGTGCCAATCCTTGGTGGTTAAAATTTTTATGGGAAGTATTAGGAGGCAAAACTAGTCACCTTGGTTAGGTTAGAATGCACTATGTCAGGTCGGCGAGTATCATATGTAAACACACGTCTTAGGTGTTTTACTGTAGACATATTTATAATAATCTATCTTTAATCATCACACCAAACACTTCATTAACTTCTTTAAGGTGAGTTTTATATTACTCATGATGATTTAATCTATCTGTCTATCTATCTATTGCCAGACGCCATAATCTCTTAAGGGGTGGCCATTTGACTTTGAGTTATTTGTTTTACAGGGAGGACTAACTCCACCAAGCCACTTGTTGACACGTAGGGAGCACGTATGGTTTGGTTATATGGTTACCACCCAGCTTTGTAAATGGTTTCTTGGCTTACAGGAAACCATTTGGCTTGTCACTCAATGTAACGCCACCTGTAAAAGAAAGAAAAGCAATAAGAAGTGACAGGAAAGATAGGAAGAGAGGAGGGCAGGCACAGAAAAAGAATGATAAAGGCTAAGGAAGAAGTAGGCAGCACTACATCAAGTGAGTGGATGATGGTCACCACCACCTACCACTAATCTTATTATTTAAGCTAAAAAAAAGTAGTGATAGAGGGGCTTCAAATAGGACAAATGGGTAAAAGTCCTGGGGTGGCAGCACCAATAAACCCTTTATACATGTATTTTAATGTCACACTGATAACGTTTTCGCTAATAATGGCGTTTTTCTGGCACCAATCAAACATTATTAGCGAGATCATACTGTAGTTTACTGGGTTTTGAAGTTGATGTATTTTCTCTTCACCAAAAGGAGACTTGCATGTACAATTTGTTTGCTGAAGGGAAAAAAATACTTGCATTTGGAAGCTGCGGCTCGCCAAACAAAAGCCCTGACATGGGTCGTGATATATCCCTGCAACAAAGGGGGTTAAATGAAGGATTACAAAAATGAAAAAAATACTGCAATCTCATAAGTGCCACATAATGGCTGGTGGTTACTGATTAGCACAATTACTTTCAAATTACCTTGGGCCTTTTACATGTCTGTATAGTCCACAAATGCTGAATGCTGGGTCATTACATCCCTACAGTCAATTTTAACTCTTTAACAGCTAAATAAAATTGGTCATCATAATCTGGAATAAAATACAAATTCCTTTATATGTTAATTATGATTGTTTTTTAAGTTTTTGATGCATAAGAAGGTCATCTATTGTTGACAAAAATAAAATGCAAGACAGGTAACATGCAACAAAATAATGAAAAGTGAGGTGGACCAAGAGAGAAGGGCTGTCGGGGAGAGAGACTGAAAGTCGAGAAGCTGAGGATCAAAGAAATGGCAGATGAATCCTGGGTCAAAGTAGGGGAGGAGTTAGTATCAGTGAATTGGAATGAAATGGAACTGGACAGCTTGTGGAATGTATATAGGGACTGCTTAGTTAGGAATGCTAAAGCAGTGTGTGGTGTAGCATGAGTAATAACTAAGAAGAATGGCACAGCATGGTGGGATGAAGAGGTTATGACAGCAGTGGAGGAAAAGAGAAAGAAGTGGCTAGAGTGGAGGAAGAGGTTATGACAGCAGTGGAGGAAAAGAGAAAGAAGTGGCTAGATTGGATCCAGGATGGGTTCAGTTGAAATAAGAAATGAATATACTGAGATCAAGAAACACATAAACAGACAAGTCAAGACGAAAAAGAAGGAGGTAAATGATGATCTAGGAAGAAAAATAATGCAAATTACTCTGAAAACAGGAAGTTATTTTGGAAAGGGGATCGGAAATGTGGAAGTGACGGTGGAAAGAAATGTAAAAGCGTGGAAGATGCAAGTGGTAGATTATTAACCCATGGGGATGAAGTAAGGACCAGGTGGAGAGAATATTTTGAAAGTCTGATGAACGGGAATGAAGACAGCAAACTGACTGTTAACATAATTGGTTTTGGAGGTGCACAGAGAAGGACTGCAGCGCCAGGAAACATGACACTCGCAGAGGTGAAGAACGCTATGAAGTGGCTGATAAATGGGAAAGCAGCTAGGGTTGATGAAGTGTATGCAGAGATGATGATGATTAAGCGTAGTGGAAGGTGTGGAATGAAGTGCTTTTGGAGATATGTAAGAAAGCTTGGATGAGCGAAACTGTGCCAGCAGAGTGGAAAATGGACATGATTGTACCCCTGTACATAAATAAAGGTGAGCAAAGTGAGTGCAAGAAATAGTGTGGCATAAGTCTAATGAGAGTCGTAAGGAAGGTACAGTACAGTATATGGAAGAATTATTATTACAGAGAAAGTAAGAGAAATATCAGAAGTCCTAGTGAGTGATGAACAGGGTGGCTTTACGAGTGGCAGAGGATGTGTGGATCACATATTTCCAGTAAGACAGAAAGTGCAGAAGGCATGTGAGAACTCAACGGAGTTTATGGCATTTATGGATCTGGAAATAGCATATGACAAAGTAGACAGAATTGTGGAAGGTTTTGCGCACGTATGATGTAGATGGTAACCTGCTAGGTGCTGTCAAGAGTTTTTATGATGGTGGTGAGGCATGTGTATGGGTAAATGGCCATCTAAGTGATTGGTTCTCAATCAATGTGGGCATGTGACAAGGTTGCATGATGTCCCCATGGTTGTTCAATATACAGTATATATGAATGGGGTGATAAGAGAAGTAAAGACACAAATAAAAGAGAGATGGATGGCATTGGTATTGAATGGTGATGGATGGAATATCTCAAATTTGTTGTATGCTGAGGATGTAGTGCTACTTGCAAATATCAGACAAGGGCTTGGTAGACTGGGGCAGAGTTTTGTAGATGTCTGTGAGCATTGTGCCTTGACAGTAAATGTACAAAAGATTAAAGTGATGGTTGCTGAAGGAGAAGGTGATTCACTGTGTGATGTTATAATGAATGGAGAGTGACGAAAATCGGTGAATGAAAGAGTTCAAATATCTGGGTACAGTGATAGAAAAGAGAGGAAAATGTGCAAATGAAGTGGAAAGTAGTGACACACCTATGACAGCCTTGATAAAAAAACAGAGGCTTGAGTGCTACAGCTGCATAAGGATTACATGAAGGAGTGTTAGTGCCAACTTTAACATACGGATGTGAGACTATGGTGTGGCATGAAAATGAAAAGTCAAGAGTAAGAGGAGTGGTGATGGGACTGCTGAGGAATGTATGTGGAGTACAGAGAGTGGATACGATACCAGGGGTGTGGAGTCGGATTTAAAAAATTCCGACTCCGACTCCAGGAAATTTTACTCCGACTCCGACTCCGTCCCCCTCCCCCTCCCCCTCCCCCTCCCCCTCTTCTGCAGTACAGTCACAACTCACTATACGATGGAGTTACATCAGGTCATACCTTAACATATAACGAGTTTTTCATAAATTGGGAGATTGAAATACATTATAAAAAGGGGGTTACATCAACTCAACTTCCCAAAGTCACCTACCCAAGACTTTACACAAATCCATAGTATAGAAATTCACCAAAACAAACACTATCACACCAATACAGGCAGCATTACTCACGTACAGTAAATCGTTGCAGCAACACAATAATCACACTTGCGTAACATTGGCCTGGTGCTACACAATGTATACTGTAGTATGATGCTTGGCTGAGAGGTGACAACAGAAGGGGGGCACACGTGAACGAGTGGAAAAGACAAAGCTTTGAAGGGATAGCAGGTCTGCGCAACTGAACCAAAACAATGCTCTGCATGCCGGAACCGCCATCTTGCCTGAGATGAGCGACAGTCGCCTTGCATGTGCCTGGCACTTTGTACAAAATTTTCCGATGGCAATATTGTTCTATCTATCAATTTATTGCCAGACACCTTGATCCCATAAGGGGTGGCCACAAACAAATCGCCTCCATGTCACCCTGTCCCCTGCCATTTCATCACCCTGCTCCCAGCTCACACTCCCTCTCTCATATACCTCTCCGCTCCATCCCTCCTGTTGATTGAAGTCCTGCATGCAATGGGGGGCAATCACAGGGTTGAAGAATAGGTAGTCTTCCTGCTGTAGAATCTTTATTTCCCTAGGAGACAGATAAGGAAGTGATGAGGTGAGGTGCACACATGCCTCGAAGTGGAAGAAGCTCTCTCTCTGCTCGCGCAGGCGCATAGCATGACGGCGACTGCGCGGCACATTTGAATAGGCACATTGACATGGGTACATTTTATACATCCACCTCCCTTCCCTTTGCGTTCGAAGAAGTCGAACGGTGAAAAGTAACAAAGTAGATACAATTCCACAGGTAATATGAAAATCCTACAAGTGTCTACAAAGTGTGTACATTGTGAGCAAAAACATACAGGGACTTCTTATTGGCAGTGTACACTGTGTTAGGACTTATTTAGCCTTGGAGATCTACGTGGGGTCTTGGGAGAAGAAACTGAATTGGACTTTTCCATGTCTGTCTGGAAATTAGACTTTTCCATGTCACGACAGGGGACCACAGGGATGTTAGGTGTAGTGTCAGAGTGTGGGTCGGGCACTGGATATAAGAATCTGCGGTTTCGACGTAGCACTCGGCCACTTGGAAGCCTAACCTCGTATTCCCTGGAGCGAGCACCACCCATAACGATGGCGACCTTATCCCACCGGCGTGAAGTGGGGTCCTGAACGCGAACATGTTGACCCATAGCCAGCCTGGGAAGATCACGGGCGTGTTGATCGTAGTGCTTCTTGACCTGGGCGGCTCTGGAGGCGACCCGTCTGTCCCAGTCGTCTGCCAAGTCCTTCCAGTCACTCTTGAAGGACTGCGGATGAGCAGGTACACAGCTGCGGAGGTTATGACCAAATAGAACTTGAGCAGGTGAGCAGCCGGTGTGGTTGGGGACATTCCTCAGTTCCATGAGTCCCTGGTCGAAGGCTTCACAATTAATGTTACCAGACGGTGCTGTTGCCAAGATAAGCCTCTTGACGGCCTTAACAGCAGCCTCGGCGTGGCCATTTGACTGCGGGTAATGGGGCGATGACGTGAAATGCTGGATCCCCCATCGACGAGTGAAATCAGCAAACTCACTGCTCGAAAAAGGTGGTCCTCCATCTGTGCATAACCAAAGAGGTACCCCCACCTCTCGAAAGTAGCTGCAGAAGTATCGGATCGTGGAGGAGGCGGTGGTGTCACTCTTGCAAGGGATGACAGCTGGCCAGTTCGACAGTCGGTCGACAATCACTAGGAAATGTTTCCCAGCAACTTGCAAGAAATCAGCAGAGACTGACTCGAAGGGCCTGGTGGGCTTATCATCATTGAGAAGCGGTTCCTGTTGCTGTGAAGGGCGTAGAAGCTGGCACGACTCACAGGCGGCGACAGTATTGGTGATATCAGACTCAATGCCAGGCCAGAATACCATCTGGCGTGACCGTCGCTTGGTAGCCTCGACTCCTCGATGACTGTCATGTAGCCGTGCGAGAGTCTGGCGACGAAGAGCAGCAGGAATGACGATCCGAGCGCCTAGTAGTACGAGTGATCCGTCAACAGAGAGGGAGTCTCGGAGTTTCCAATAAGGCAGCAAGGACGTATGTAGAGAATACCTGTTAGCAGGAAATCCAGCCAATATGCAGTCACGTAAGTGAACGTAGTCAGAGTCCTGTTGGGCTGCATTTGCTAACTCCTGTAGGTGACGGTCAGCTTCGATCCGCGGGGCGGTGTCCTCTTGATATGCCGCAGAAGTTATGACGGACCGTAGATGTGCCGTAGTAGAAGCGGCGTCCGATGTATCCTCAGGTGTAGGTCGGCTGACAGGTGCGCGTGAGAAGGCATCTGGAATGCGGAGCGTCTTACCAGCACGCCATACGGCTCTGAAGGTGAAGTGGGACATGCGCTCTCGTAATCTCTGTAATCGAGGGTTCTCAATCATGTCCAAGGTGTATGAGTTCAGAATCGGTACTAGTGGACGATGGTCAGTGTGAACTGTAAAAGACTGGAGCCCTGTAAGATAGAGGCGGCATTTCTGAAGAGCCAAGCTGACTGCCAACATTTCCAACTCTATGGTGGCGTATCTTGTCTCGGCGTCTGCCAAAAAACGGGAGCCACATTGGACGAGGCGAAGTTGACTGGAACCATGATCCTGCAGTAGGGCGTAACCTATACCATACAGGCAAGATGCGTCAGTCTGGAGATATGTAGGTAGTCCTGGGTCGAATGCTGCGAGGATGGGTGGACTGGACAAGGCTTTCTTGACTTGCTTGAATGCCAAGTCGTGATCTGGAATCCACGTAAATGAGCGAGATGGGCTCAAGAGAGGTCGAAGTGGCTTGGCGGTTTTGGCGATCTCGGGCGTAAACTCAGCTAACTGATTCACCAACCCCATGAATGAGCGTAAATCGGTGAGGTTAGCAGGTGTAGGGAAGTCCCGAAGAGCTGCAACACTGTCCGGGTCGGCGGTGATTCCTTTGTCCGAAAGAGTGTATCCACAGAAGTTGACCTTAGTGGCTGCCACGATAAATTTATCCCTGTTGAGAGTGATACCGTGTGAACGGCAGCGTGTGAGAAGCTCCTGAATCCTCTTGTAATGTGACAGAAGATCGTCGTCAAACAGCAATACATCATCAACCACTTTGACGCATTTCGTTAGACCTTGGAGGGCGAGATCACCACGGTAGCAGTATGCATCTCCGATAGCGGCGAAGCCCATCGGTCCGCGACAGTAGTAATAGCGGCCGTAAGGTGTAATGAAAGTAGTAAGATGCCTGTCCTCCTCTGCCAGTTCGATTTGCCAATAACCATGGAGAGCGTCCGCAGTTGTGAAGTACCTCGCTGTAGAATCAACCGTACGAACAGCTGCAATAGGCGTCATTGAAGAGTGGATAGGGTGGGCAACTTGACTGTTAAGTTTAGTTAAATCAGTGGTAATCCTGGCTCCTTTGGGTTTGGGTACAACTACCATGGGATGACACCAATCGGAAGGCTCATACCCACATTTCTTGATGATTCCTTGAGCCACCATACTCTGCAGTTCGTCCTGGACTGCATCACGGAAGGCGTAGGGGATCTGACGTGGAGTGGTAAGAGCGAATGGTGTGGCGTCGGGTTTAATGTGTATCTTCATAGGGTCTCCTTTCATTGGCTGTAGTGGAGCAGTCTTGAGATCATCTTTCGATGCAAGTACATCCGGAAAGTTCCTGACAAAGTAGTCCCTGGCCTCGGCAGGTGGGGTAGCTTCGGTGAGCGGGAACTCAGTGCATCGATGTAGGTTAGTAACTTGCAGAATGGGCTTAGGAAACTTAGGCGAAATAATAGCCAACTCCTTGCAATGGCTGAAGGACAGTAGCGGAGTGGTGACACCATCATGCACCTGTAACCGGGCTTGGCATGACCTCTTGGCAAGGGTCAAGGTAACTTCTAAGGATCCAAGCGGTGGCGACATCTCCGACCCATCTGCAGTGAAAGTCTTGGAAACTGTGGGAGGTAGGAGGTCACTCCTGTCAATCTGAAGATGTGCAAGGTGTTGTGGTCCCAAAACACTGACCTCCGCACCTGTGTCAGGTATGAAACTGATCTGGGAAGATACATCCCGATAAGACACAGTACAGTAACTGGTACGGGTGAAGGTGAAGGAGTTGCATGGGCCTGAACTTGCGAACGTTAGTGGTCGTGCTTGAAGGCGGAGTAACATGCTTATCAGCCTTGGCATCACCAGTCTTCTTCCGGCAACATCTGTCGTAGTGGCCTGTCTTGGTACAGTATTTGCATTTCACCTCGAGTGCAGGGCAGGTTGGGGTTCTGGCCCAGTGTCCCTTCCGTCCACAGTTATTGCAAGTGCTCGAAGCCGCTGGGCACTTGTCTGAGTTGTGAGACTTGTTGCAATGCTGGCAGGCATTAGACTTGGTCGATGGCGTAGAAGTGGGCTGATGGTTACGACCTTTATCCTGGCGGTATCTTGAAATCTTGGCAACAGAAGCAGTAGGGGCCCGAATCGCAGAAGTGGCTGTCCTGGTGGCTTCGTGGGCTCTGCAAACGTTCACCACGTCCTGAAGTGTGGTATTAGAGTCCCGGGCAATAATCTTCTGTGTGAGCTCTTCATCATGAACTCCCATAAGAAGTACCATCTTTATCTGCGTCTCCTTGCAGACATTAGAATTTCCAGGGCATATGTCAACTTCCTCTGCAATCGACTGCAGGCGTACGTAGTAGTCGTCAAAAGATTCACCGTCCTTTTGCTTGCATGTAAGAAGATCTCGGCGGAGTAGAGCTTCATTTCGTTGATTCCTGAAGTGGTTCTGTAGAACATCAAGGACTTCTTCCACTGTGTTCGCGGTGTCTGGAGGTACACCAAGTGTGTGTTCCAACAATCGCTGGGTCTCGAGAGACAGACACATCCGTAACTGTATCTGCTGCTTCGGTAATGACAGAGCAAACAAGTCCACCATGACAGCATAGTCGTCCCAGCGCCTTCTCCAGGCCCTGAAGTTCTGAAATGTAACGTCTGACTTCAGCGGTTGGGGTGCCTGAGTGCTAGCCTTTTGTGGGGTAGCATTGACGTGGGTGGGTGGGCGTGACGAAGTCTCGGTAGCAGACCGTTGGTGAACCTGACTTGGACCTTGTGTAAAAGGTGTGAGTAGCTGGAGAAATTGTTGAAATCTTCGGTGTTCCTCTTCTCGATGGATTTCTTCCCTTCTTGCCTCCTCACGCCTATACTGAGCTTCCGTAGCTAATCTGCTTTCCTCCAAATATCTTATTAGTACCCGTAAGTCTCCATCATGTGTCCTGGACGGCGGCGGTAGGGTTAAATTTGGAGAGAGTAACGGCAATTCAGGCTGACAGCGCTCGTCCTCAGCACTTATGGGCGTGTGGGAGTGTGGGCGGATGTTCATGTCTTGCAGGTGGTAAGTCATGTGGGGTATCATCTGAAAGCTCTACAAGTGGGAATTCTTCCATCCTGACTTGTTTCACGAGATACAACGCACCACTGTAGAAAACTGAAGAGAAAAACAAATCTTCTCCCTTAGAAATTACGGTAAACTCGTGCGGAGAAGCAGAAATGGAGTTGCGGGCGAGCGTTGGCAACTCACTGGGAGCCTGCCCAGAGAGACGCTGGAGTACAGATGCTCAGTGTAATGGCGAATGACGAGGAGGGAGGGTGTGACAGAGCAAGTAGTCAGTGCAGGCGATCGTGGCGTCCATTAAAAATGTCCAGCGGGTGCGACGAGAACACCCGAAAACCGCACATTGAATAAGCACTGCACTGCACTTGCACATAACCACTCCACTGTAACACTGCACAGTAAATCCACTGAAGGCGATCTAGAAGTTGTCTCACTGGTCCAAAAAAACATAAACAGCTAATGGCAGCGTCCATGCAGGTCCCGGTGGCGGGGTGTAAGCTTGAAATCTTCTCCTGGGGCCTTAATCACTGTGCCATGTTGATTGAAGTCCTGCATGCAATGGGGGGCAATCACAGGGTTGAAGAATAGGTAGTCTTCCTGCTGTAGAATCTTTATTTCCCTAGGAGATAGATAAGGAAGTGAAGAGGTGAGGTGAGGTGCACACATGCCTCAAAGTGGAAGAAGCTCTCCCCCTGCTCGCGCAGGCGCATAGCATGACGGCGACTGCGCGGCACATTTGAATAGGCACACTGACATGGGTAAATGTTACACTGACATGGGTACATTTCATACATCCACACTTCCATATCATCCTTGGCCTCCCCCTCCCTCTCCCCCCTTCCCCTCACTCACATACACTCTCCTCGTCAGTCTCTCACTCTCCATCCTCTCCACATGGCCAAACCACCTCAATGTGTTTCTCTTAATCCTTCCTATCACATCCACATCCACACCACAACACTCCTTCACTTCCTCATTTGTCAGTTATAGCAGGAAATTTATTGTATGTCGAATTTTGGGGTGTAACTATTTTGTTATCACTGTAGTGAATTATCGTATACTGGTTAAATGTATAATGAGTTGTGACTGTATAGTAGTAGGCATACTGCATTACTTACACACTTTCAAGTTTACTTCATCCATAATATTAGTGTAAATCTATCTATCTATCTATCTATTGCCTGACGCCATAATCCCGTAAGGGGTGGCCATTTGACTTTTTGAGTTATTTGTTTTATGGGGAGGGGCACTAACCCTCCACCAACCCACTTGTTGATACGTAGGGAGCACGTATGGTTTAGTTATATTGGTTACCACCCAGCGTTGTAAATGGTTTCTTGGCTTACAGGAAACCATTTGGCTTGTCACTCAATGTAAAGCCACCTGTAAAGGAAAGAAAAACAATAAGAAGTGACAGGAAAGATGGGAGAAACAGGAAGAGAGGAGGGCAGGCACAGAAAATAATATCGTAAATGAATAAAACTGTGGCGACCCTTGGCAATGTCAAAGGCACCAAATTTCCCATGAAGTGGCACAACTGGCCTAGCAGTGCACCCTAGTACTTTACATGAAAATTGATCTCGTAAAGGAGTTGGAGTCGGAGATATTTTTGCCGACTCCGAATCCAGTCAAAAGTATCCGACTCCTCGACTCCTGACTCCGACTCCGACTCCACACCCCTGTAAGATACGGAATAATGTGATTCATGAAAGCTGCAGAGTGAGGACGTCTCTGGACACCAGAACTGAAGACAGTGTACTGAGATGGTCTGGTGATGTGGAGAGAATGGATGACAACAGAGTGGTGAGAGGTATATCTGGGCAAATTTGAAGGAGGGAGGAGGCAAGGCAGGCCAAGAAGAAGGTGGAGGGATGTGATGGATGAGTGTGTAAGGAAGAGATATGGAAGCTGGTGAGGCTAAGGGACTGACAAGAGACTGAGCTGGATGGATGAACTTTGTGTGGAGAAGTGCATAACCAGGGATTTGGCACCCCTTTTAATGTGACAGCATTCGGATTGGCTGTGTCAGATAGGTATATGTGAAGCTAAAGAATGTGGTGAAATTTTTTTTGGCCTATCTGATGGAGCCACGATTCCATGGGCTTGAATGATGAGTGAATGGAAGCGTGGCCCATTGAACTGGGCAAACTTAGGCTGTCTGGACGCTGCTACTCCTCACCCTGCCCTAGGGTGCGAAAGGAGGTCCGGATGATGATGTAATATAACAGGAAATCATCATCATCATCATCATACTAACCCCAATATCCATTTATGAGATGGGGTGAGTTAAGATCATGAAACAAAAACAGAGGTAACACCAAGTAGGAAAACTATCAAACAACATAATAGTACCCAATGGAATGGGCCACAGTCTGTCAGTCCTATGAAATCCTGGTTTCACTTCACAAGCAAAATTATCAGCACTTTCTTTCTTTACAGATATACAACAGGGAAATACAATTATAATATTGAAAAGTAAAGAAAGAATATAAACATGATCACAGTATAGGGGGGTCACATTATTTGCATCTTCAGCTTTCACATATTTCCTTATCCAAAATGACCCTAAAATAGTCAACGCACACCTTCTATGTGAAACCTCATGAGGGAGGAGGGTATGAATAGCAAATTATTTGCAGAAAATATGAGGAACTGAGCTGCCACACTTGGCCTGAGTCGGATCTGCCATCTCTGTTTTGGTCAGAATGTTCTGTATAGAATAAAGGTACCTGTTGTTAAACATGCACAGAAACAGTTGTATCAATCTCCATGCTGACAACTGACCTTTGTACTTTCTGAATTTTCATAGTGATGCTCATCAACATCAATAAAAGTCCTGCACTTGTCTGGTTAGGTTACATGACAGTATTGTTGTGCTGGTTAGGTTACCCTAGTGGCATATAGGCGATGTGGCAATACGATAATTTTGGCTTTGATTCACGATCCATATAAGCCTTTTAACCCATAACTATCATCAATATGATCTGTACATTGCAATTATGAATGCTAAGAGCTGTTGAGCTCTAAGGTGACAAAAACTGAGTGATAAGTAAAGGTGAAGAGTAACATAAACATCTGAACTGTTGATGACTGACTGGCTATAGGCCTTAAACGTACTCCAGCTGTCCTCAGTAAAATGTGTGCAATACAGCTCTGAAAAATGGTTAATATTTTGAGCTCTAAAGTTGTAAAAACTGAGGGTAACATGTGACAAGTAACAAATATTTGAACAGCTGATCCACAGCGTGGGAACTGGGCCCATATAGAAGCAAAAATATATCACTGAGTTAAAGTGACCTGATTAATCTCAGTGTGATTTATGCATTACAATTCTGAACCATACTTAACACGACCAAGCAGTGACTCACTGAGTACCAGAAAAGAGAAGAGAAGTAAAGATGGAGGTAATGCTGGAAAGAGTCCCACACCTTTTCACAAAGCCACCCAACCCCTTCCCCACCAAATGCACAACATACCCTTGCTCAGCACCTGTGCTGCACCACCTCCAAAATCACTGAAAGACTGGTACTACGTACTACAACTAGTTACACCTCACACCCCCCTAGCCCCATCACAACATGGTTTAAGGCCACTACACTCCACAAACACTCCTCTTACAGACCTCACACAGAGAGTTTTTGATGGCATGAATTCAGCTAGGCCACCACACAGAACACTCCTTGTCACACTAGACATTAGTAAAGCTTTTGATACCATCCCCCGCCACAACCTCACAAACAAAATATTCAACACAAAGATGCACAACAACACAAAAAGATGGCTAGCAAACTATTAGTAGGCAGATGTACACATGTAACTTGCTGGTCAGTCTTCGAATATCAGAAACTTCACAAATGGTGTCCCCAAGGATCTGTTTTGTCCCCTACACTCTTTAACCTATACATGCATGACATACCCACACCCCATACACCACAGATACACATAGCTTCCTATGCAGACGACATAACACTTACATGTACACACCAAAACGAAAACACAGCCGCACACATCCTCCAACCTTACCTCAACACACTACACGAATGGTTCACTACAAACAGACTCAAAACAGCCCCAGCCAAATCTACAGTGACGCTTCTCTCAAACTGGACAGCAGAACACAATCACATCCCACACCTCACCATAAACAACACTCCCCTAACACACACACACACACACCCAAAATCCTTGGTGTAACATACAATACATCACTGTCATTTAAACAACACATCACAAACATTAAAAATAAATTAACACCTAGACTCAATGCCCTGAGGTCAATTGCCCATACAACATTTGGACACAACAAAGAAACCACCACAACAGTATACAAACAATATATATGTTCAGTGATGAATTATGCAAGCCCTGCTTGGGCTCCTAACCTCACTAAACCACACTATAACACTCTTCAGACCATACAAAACAAGGCCCTAAAAATAATCACAGGCTGCACAGCTACTACACCTACAGACCACCTACACCAAGAAACCAAAGTCCTCAAAGTGAAGGATCATCTAGACATGAGAGGCACACAAATTCTTGCTGCAACCTCTACAAACCCACAATATCCACTACACTACATGGCAGCACATCCACACACACCAAGGAACATCAAAACAACACCCAGCACATGATATCATACACAAATACTGTCATCTCTTCCCTCCCACCCGCCTCAGACCAGCTTCCAGAAGCATATCCATACTCAAATCACTCGCCGCTCCATTCAGTCACTTAAAGACAACACACAGCTGCATGTACGGCCTCCTGATATCCATCCTTCTGAATCCTATCTCCCTCGTGAGGACAGGGTCCACCTGGGCAGGCTGAGATGTGGGCATCATCCAGCCCTCTTGAGTTATCAGAAGAGGCTGGATGACTCTGTCGCTGGCGCCTGTCCAGGATGTAACGCAGAACCCCATACAATTAAGCACAACATGGAAGACTGCACTGCACACAATCACCTATGCCAACAACACAACATACAGTGCTTCCTCCAATTTTGCGTGAATATGGTCAACAAAAAACCTCGCAAAATCGAAATTCGCAAAGTTGAAACAATTAAATATATGCAATAAAGGTAAATTGGTCGACATCACCCCAAGGTAAGCACTTTTTCCCACTCTTTCTCTCGACTCCCCCCCTGGGGGTAGGGCCCCCTGGGGGTAGGGGGTTTTTCAAGAATTCTCCCCCAGTATCCCTGCTTGTCGTAAGAGGCGACTAAAAGGGTTGGTGGCGGGTTACTGCCCCACCCCGTAAAAACAACTAACTTGTAGAAGGAGGCTGTAGCACGGGCCGAACAGGGTAGTACTCCCGAGGGGAATGGAATGCTGGTGATAGGGAGAGCTGGAGCTCCTTTCACTAGCTACCTAATCATCCTCCTTTGCTGACCTTTTCAGTGTGACAGTAACATGGAGAGTAGACCAGCATACTCTCCCAATCATTTCCTCTAACTATCCTATGCACTACACCACATGCGCTTTACATATCACACAACGTACCCCACTATGTTACAGGGGTTGACGCCAGCAAGGGCATTCGGCCAGAAAACTTTGCCCCCGCTACCTAGTGGCGGACTTTGGGGGGAGGCTTGACTGGGGTTCCGCCGGCACAGATCATGGGTCCGGGGCGAGATGGGGCTCGAACCTGTGCTAGAGGGTACAGGGCATTGCGGTTCCCAGGCTGCCGCTTCCGCTCATTAGAGAGGGGCCCGAACCTGGGAGTAGCGCCCCAGGAGGCTGCCCTATCAGTGGGTGTATAATGGCGGGGCAGTTGCAGTGCCAAGCCGCGCTTGGAGGGTGTCCCTGCAGGTGTCCTGGCAGGGTGCCCCTAGGCCACTACCACAGCCACTAGTAAGCTGGTGGGCTAGGGGTCCCAGATCCATTGCCTGGACCTGGGTCTGTGCAATGGGTCGGGCCTTTGGAATGTTTACCCCCCTTTATCTTACCGACTATGACTATGAACAAAAACAAGCACCAAAGCAAGCCTGACGACAGCAAATCACCCAGGGGGTTTAGGGTGGGTTCGTGGAATGTGGGAAGTTTGAGAGGAAGAGCAGGGGAAGTTGTTGAGGCATTTAGTAGGAGGTGGGTGGATGTGGCATGTCTGCAGGAAGTCCGGTACAGGGGTGGATCAGCCAGAAAGATTGCTGGGAAGGATTGCTACTATAAGTTGTTTTGGCAGGGGGGAACTGACGGATATGGGGGTGTGGGTGTGTTGGTTGCGGAGAAATGGGTGGAGTATGTTATGAATGTCATGAGAGTAAGTGATAGGATAATAGTAGTGAAAATTTTGATCGGACGGGTGATGGTCTCAGTCATATCAGCATATGCTCCGCAGGTAGGATTGGATGACGCAGAGAAGGATAGATTTTGGGATGATTTAATACGCGTAGTAAGTGGTATGGGTGATGATGAGGTAGTGGTTCTGGGAGGGGATTTAAATGGTCATGTGGGTGAAGCAGCTCAAGGTTATGAAGGAGTCCATGGAGGATGTGCATATGGTGTGAGGAATGTGGAAGGGGAAAGAATACTCGAGTTTGGGGAGGCTATGGACATGATTGTGTGCAACACACATTTTAGAAAAAGAGTGAGTAGATTGATTACGTACGAGTCCGGGGGAAATAGTAGCCAGATAGATTATTTTCTGGTAAGGAGGGTTGATAGGAGATTAGTGAGGGATGTTAAAGTTATAGGAAGCGAGGAGTGTGTTCAGCAGCACAAACTGTTGATTTGTGACATGGTGCTTAAGGAACGAGTGATGAGAAGGATGACATATGTACCTAGGAGGAAAATATGGAAGCTGAGAAACCAATCAGTAAGGGATGCCTTTTATAGTGAGATGAGGAGAATGGTGGCTGAACAGGAAGCCAAAGATAGAGACGTTAATGAACAGTATGGAGCCCTTAAGAACAACCTCTTGAGAGTTACCGATGCAGTATGCGGTTGGACAAGAGGCCCACCAAGACATAAAGTAACTTGGTGGTGGGATGAGGGTGTAGAAGCCGCAGTTAAGGAGAAGAGAAGGCTTTTCCGGGAATGGAAGAAGGGTGGTAACAGGGAGGAGTACTTGGCTGCCAAGCGCAGGGCTAGAAGAGAGGTATACAGGGCGAAGTCTGAGTCACAGAGACTTTTACTTGATAATCTAAATCATGAAGGAAGGAAAAATATGGTTTTTAGGGTGGCAAATCAGATGAAGAGAGATAATCGGGACATTGTAGGCGAGCAGTGTGTGAAGAATGATGAAGGAAGGGTAGTGGTTAACAGTGAGGATATTAAAGATGCATGGAGAGAGCATTATAGCCGGTTGTTGAATGAGGAGTTTGATTGGGATAGGGAAGGTTTGGAGCCAGCTGATCCAGTGTTTGGGCCTTGGCCTTTGATTGATGCTGCTACTGTGAGTGAGGCAATAGGCAGGATGCGGGTGGGGAAGGCGGCAGGTGTGTCTGGGTTGACTGCCGAAATGTTGAAGGCCTCAGGAGATATTGGGGTGAGGTTAGTCACTGACCTGATAAATATGATTATATATGAGTGTGTTGTCCCAGATGATTGGCTGAAGAGTGTAATTGTAAATGTGTACAAAGGGAAGGGTGATGCCCTGGAAAGGGGAAATTACAGAGGTATAAAGCTCTTAGATCAGATAATGAAAGTAATGGAGAGAGTTCTAGAAGGTATGATTAGAGAAAGAGTGAATATCAATGAGATGCAGTTTGGGTTTATGCCAGGCAGGGGGACCACTGATGCCATATTCATTGTTCGACAGCTTCAGGAAAAATATATTGGCAAGAAAAGGGAATTGTATTTTGTTTTTGTTGATTTGGAAAAGGCCTTTGACAGAGTCCCTAGAGAGGTGGTGAAGTGGGCAATGAGAAAGCTAGGGTTGGAAGAGTGGCTGGTTAGGGTGGTTATGGCCATGTACGTGGGTGCTCACACTCAGGTAAGGGTGAATGGAGCTTTGAGTGATGAGTTTCCCGTGAATGTTGGTGTGCATCAGGGGTCAGTTTTGAGTCCCTTGTTGTTTATCATGGTGCTTGAAGCCCTCTCACGTGACTTCAGAGAGGGACTCCCATGGGAGATGTTGTATGCTGATGATTTGGTGTTGATTGCTGAGAATGAAGGGGAGGCTGAGGAAAGATTTAAGAAGTGGAGAGATGGTATGGGGCACAAGGGCTTAAGGGTAAATGCAGATAAAACAAAAGTGATGATATCTAGGGTTGGTGGCGGTACAATCAGAGGAGAGGGAGAGTGGCCATGTGCAGTTTGCCACATGGGTGTGGGAAGTAATTCCATCTTGTGCAGTGTTTGTGATAAGTGGGTGCACAAGAGATGTAGTGGTATTAGAGGTAGACTGCGAGATAATGCTGATTTCATGTGTGCGGTGTGTCGGGGAGAGCAGGCAGAGATTGTTAGGCGTGAGAGGGTTGAACTTGCAGGTGAGTCTCTTGAGTGTGTGGAGGAGTTTTGTTATTTGGGAGACATGTTATGTGCCGGAGGTGGGGCTGGAGTTAGCTCGGTTGCTAGAGTGAGAAGTGGTTGGAAGAAGTTCAGGGAGCTGTTGCCTCTCCTGACATTGAGAGGACTCTCCTTACGTGCTAAGGGGTCTTTGTATGCAGCATGTGTTAGGAGTGTGATGCTGTATGGTAGTGAGACCTGGGCAGTAAAGGAAGAAGATATTCGCAGGTTTAAACGTACAGAAATGACAATGATTAGGTGGATGTGCAGTGCGTCCCTGCGTGCAAGGCCTGGGGGGGCTGGGTTTACGATAGAAGAGTTGAGAGGTAGGATGGGACTGGAGTGTATTGGTGTTGTGATGAGGAGAGGTAGGCTGAGGTGGTTTGGACATGTGGAGAGGATGGGGGATGATAATTGGGTACAGAGGGTGAGAAGTGTTAATATTGGGGGAGGGGTTGGGAGGGGTAGACCGAGAAAGACATGGGACGAGGTCATTAAATGTGACTTAAGGGTTAAGGGACTGAATAGGGAGGCTGCCAGAGATCGAGCAGCGTGGAGAGCCGCCATTAGGTGACCAAGGCCGACACATGCAAGCATGTTGGAGCCTTCAAAAACGAAA
>JAGKTI010008808.1:0-15410 GCA_018397915.1 Birgus latro
AATGTTCAGAGATGGAACTTTACATGATACAGACGAGAGATGATAGGCGAAGAGCGGGGGTGGAAGGCGACTGGAGAGATTCCATTAAATGGAGGAGGAAGGGATACTGACGTAAGAAGAGGAAAAGGCGTAAGTAGAAATGTGAAACGCAGTATGTGAAATGAGTTTAAGGGTGAAACTTAGTGTGATACGACGGGTTGAACAGGCATTAGGGACGAATGAAACCACTCAGAAATATAAAGTAATCTGTGAAAAGTGGATAACACTGAGAAGAAATGAATTGACTGAGGACAAAATTTAGGTGAAAAATTGAAAGGCAGATCTGGAGTGCCCTGTGTGAAATCGTTGAGATGAGCCTGATGCTGAAAGAGAGGGGACATAATAGATGAGATGGAACGTTGTGACTGAAAAAAAGGAAAAATACATTGGTGGAAACGATAATAAATCCAGAAAAATAAAGCATGTGGAAATGGGAGGTAAAAATATGCGGTGAGAGAGGCGGAATGAAGGCGACAGGTAGGGATCTGAAGGGTGCAGAGATAAATGACTCATGCACCTCTGTCTGCCTCTCTGTCTGTCTGTCTGTCTCCGTCTCTGTCTCTGTCTCTGTTTCTCTCTCATAAGCTGCATCACTGCTGTCTCCTGCCACCCGACATTAGAGATTCTCGTCGATAACTTTTGTCGCCTTGACTTTTCTCGGCGGCTCAGCGTGTCCTCCAACACATTTTGCTGACACGAGAATTTCCAGCTTCACCAACACTGCGAGACAAATGGTCTGAAGGCTCCTCGTCTCTCCCTTGCACATCCCACGCCGAGCTTTGGATTAAAAATATTCTGCTGGTAAAAGAGAGAGAGAGAGAGAGAAAGAGAGAGAGGGAGACAGTCCTGTAAACGTATGAATCTACTGAGGCACAGAAATGTTAGTAATGGAAGGTTATACGAAAGACTTTGTTCTGGCTCTCGTCAAACGATATTCGGAAGCTGATATAAGTACACTGTGACATGGAAGTTAAAATGCGTTGTAAATAACGTTTAGGTCAAAAATTAAGGAGTTTAACATCTTCGTGCTCCACTACTATCTCTTCCTCGTGCTTCAGCATTTCACCACACACTCCATCAAATCCTGGGGCTTCCCATTTTGACTTTCTCCATTACGTCCATCCAACTGATCTCTTCCTTCCTTCTCATCTCCCTCCCCTTCCCAGCCATTCCCCAGACACTTATACTTGCACTACTTCATTCGCACTACGTTCATTTTCTGTGTTTTACAATTCCCTGTATTGTTCTCTCCATCTGCTCATTTTTTCTCCCTTCTCCGCTAGCACTTTGCCATTTTTATCTTTCACTCCCCTACTGCCTTCTTTATCACCCTGCCTAACTCTTTTTACCTCCTTCCGGAACAGTTTCTTACATTCCCTCCACTTTACACCCAAATTCCTTCCAAATTCCTCATCCACTCTCTTTCTTTTACTAATCTTTTCACTACTCTACACATAACTATTCTATTCTCAACTTCCTCCGTGGCTCTGCTTCCCATCCACTCGCTACATACCTTCTTTTGTGCCACAGCTTGTCTCACCTCATCATTCTACCATGCTGTTCCTTGGACCCCCTTTTGTCTTCACTTCACACACCACCTCACATGCTGCACAGATTTCTTCTGTGAATATTTTGCACACACCTTCCACCTCTCCCGATGCTCCAAATCATATTTACCTAATCACTCTTCCACTTCTTTCTTTTTGTTATGTGGCGTGTTTAAGGGGCGACTACTCGCTCCTTACTACACACGACGCCTGGAGCGGGGTC
Organism: Birgus latro; assembly: GCA_018397915.1. NCBI lineage: Eukaryota > Metazoa > Arthropoda > Malacostraca > Decapoda > Coenobitidae > Birgus > Birgus latro. Next base: position 1,810 of record JAGKTI010008808.1, read on the forward strand.
CTCTTTCTTGACCGGGTTGGGTATACTTATGGCAACTTCGAGGAACAGGGCATAAAAACACTGGGCAACAAACCTTACACATATATTACCTTAATTCTTTACACTAGACACAATATGATGCATTGGCACACAATACATAAGAAATAGTTCAATACTATGGACAGAGCCGAGGGACTCTGGGGCAGGTGACGTAGCCGTGGGTTGCTTCTGAGATAGGCCCGGCGTCTGGAGGTCCCGGGAGGGACAGCGGCCTTCGTCAGGAGGCAGGCTGATACTGGGTCGCCGAGGGGGCCTTCATCAGGAGTCCTACTAATATCAAGTCAACCCGTGCGTAGGTGGCCGGTGCTTAGATGCTACATCATTGGCCCGTAAACAAGGGAAACGCAGTGGTAGCGTTCTCGCTTGCCATCTGGTAGACGGGAGTTCGCGCCTCGCTCAGGTTGCGAAAAGTTTCACTGACGAAGTGGGTGGTTACTGTCCCCCTTGAGCAAGGGGATGGGTGTGTGCGTGTGTGAAGGTCACAACCTTGCCCATAGATCGGACTATATGAGCTCTCAGCTCCCTTCCGGGAGGGTAAAAGCTGACGATCACGACCAGCAAGTGATCCTGACCGACCCGGAGTACCTGGCTAACGAAAATGTGGACTCAGACTTTGCTCACACTTTCTATACCTTCCCTCTCAGCCCCCATGCCTTCTCTCACAGTACCCATACCCTCCCTCGCAGTACCCATACCTTCCCTCGCAGTACCCATACCTTCCCTCGCAGTACCCATACCTTCCCTCACAGTATCCCTCACAGTACCCATGCCTTCCCTCAGTGTCCGTACCTAACATCACAGTAGCCATACGTTTCCAGCAGACACTGTATCCTGTACATTGTGTTTGTGAGATATATACTAATGCCTATATAATGCCTACGTATGTGTTACAATTAGACTGCGAACAAAAGGGAGGTGTGTACACTCAGGAGCACTAATCTCTGCACAAGGGTAGCCCCTTCTTTCCCTTGGATACCCAGGAAGGAGGGGAGGTGGGGACGAAACGAGCTCCAACCGCCTCTCCCACAGCTCACATCCCTCCCTCAAACGCCCATCCAACGCTCCCCCAACCCCCCACGCAACCCTCCCCCAACCCCCCACGTAACCCTCCCCCAACCCCCCACCCAACCCTCCCCCAACCCCCCACCCAACCCTCCCCAACCCCCCATCCAACCCGTCATTCTTCACTGGTAGTTGCATCTCCAGCGGACCTCATACCTAGTACTGTTAGTCACACTATTGTGGCACAAACATGAAACACAAGAATGTGTGAAAGTTTATATGACATAACTCTCAATACCTTCAAACATGAAATTGATGCACTATAATGCTGACGGTATAACACAATATTAACAACGGCCAGCCCACCCCCCACACACACGTACACGCACGCACGCGCGCACACACACACACACACACACACACACACACACACACACACGCACGTACGCACGCACGCACGCAGACACAGAAAGACACAAACACAGACAGACAGACAGCTACACACACACACACACACACACACACACAAGCACACGCATACGCACACGCACACACATGCACGCACGTACACATGCATGCACGCACACGCGCGGATAAGCACGCAGGCACAGACACCCGCGCACATGCACGCACTCGCCCGGGCAGCATATTTCCGATCTCCCTGTGAGTATGTGGTGAACACTGGGAACGTCAGCCAGAAACAACGCTCGCACCGTCATTTCAAACCTAACCATAGGTTTTGCTTGGAAATATGCTCAGTGTGTTTCCCAGGCAAAATGCAATAGACCCCTAATTAACCTAACCTTACCTAACCTAGCATTAACCGACCCCACTAGGGCTGCCTGGCTGAGGCCCTCCACCACATACTCGTAGGAATATCGGAAATACGCGCCCGGGCACACGCACACATAGTGAATATGTGTGGGGGGGGGTGGAGGGCTGGCCATTGATAACGTTTTGTTATACTGTTAACGTTATAATGCATTAATTTCTTGTCTGAGGGTACTGATGGCTATATCACGTAAATTTTCACACATTCTAAAGTTCCATGTTTGTGTCACAGTAGTATGACTGATAGTTTTAAGCATGAGGTCTGCTTGAGATGTAACTACCAGTGAAGAATGACTGGTGGGGGTTGGGGGAGGGTTGGGAGCTGTGGGAGAGGCGGGTGGAGCTCGTTTCGTCACCCCCTCCCCTCTTCTCTGCTTATACAGGTGTAGGAACGGGGTACGCTTGAGCAGAAATCAGTGCTCGCGAGTTTATCGATCAGCTTGGGGTGTGAGAGAAGAGGGTACGACACGACCTGGATTGGATGAAGAAAGAGAATTATGTATTTAAGATTGTGATGAGAGATTTATGAACACTTTTGTCATTGAATTTTGGTATAAGATGCCTTAAGATAATAACGGGTATGTGCCAGTCTGTGGATGGCAAAAAATTTATTTGTATGGACAGGAACGGAATAAGAGGTAGGGTTTAGTTATGATAATGCTGAAGTGAGTGGGCATTAATAAGTGTCTGAACTGGAGAGTGATATGAATGGAATCATTTGCATAAATAATTTAGCCTGAGCTGAAGTATGATCTGAATGGAATCAGTTGCATAGAGAAATTAGTCTGAGTTGTGGCATGATATGAATGGAACCAGTTGCTTAGATAATTTAGTATGGTGAAGGAGGAGGACAGCAATGGTTAGAGACGCCTCGTGAATAGTGGGAATGAGGAATATTCAGGGCCGCATAAACCACTAAACATTTTTGTTTATAAAGGAAATACAAGAAGATATTAAGGTACCGTATACTGAGCTAAATTAGAATAGAAAATGTGGTTGTCAAAATCCAACGAGTGTAAGATCCTTTCTAAGGTGGAGAGTGAGGGGTATTTACTCACAAAAATACAATATTTTTACCCATTAAGTGTATACAAGAGGTTATTAATGTATCATGTACTGTACAGAAAAAGTCTAGTACGATAATATTTAGTGTGTCAAAAATCCAGAAAACGTTAACTTGTGTGTAGGAAGAACCATAAAGCACAGGACCATTGTGAGTTCGCTCCAGCAAACAGAGGAGAAGGCCGCTGATAAAGGCTAAAGAACGACTGCTGGGACCCTACCACCCGGCCCTGCACCACCTCTGCACCACTCCACCACTGCACCACGCCACCACTGCACCAGTCCACTCTACCACTGCTTCACTCCACCACTGCACCACTCCACCACTGCACCAAGCCACCACTACCCCACTCCATTCTACCATTGCACCACTGCACCACTCCACCACTGCCCCACTTCATCACTGCCCCACTTACACCTACTCCTCTACCACCACCACTACCACCACCACCACCACCCTCATCCCACCGTGCTCCACCACAACACTAGTGCTCCATCCCACCGTGCTCCACCACAACACTAGTGCTCCACACCACTACTGCTACACTCCACATAAGTCACCACCACCACTACCACCACTACCACCACCAATCCACCTTGCACCATCACAACACCAGTGCCCCACACCACCACTACAGAACTTACACCTAAACTGCCACCATCACACCAGACCCTCAACATCAACACCAGCACGAACACCACACCACTACTCAACACCGCCTCCCCTCTTATCCAGTATCCACCAGTACCAGTTCACACTACCACCTCCACCACCACTACATTACTACCACATCGCTAACACAACACCAGCACTACAACACCCCCACCACTAATACGTGACCACCACCATCATACCACACCATTCTCAAACAACCAAACGACCACTACCACCACCCACCATGACCACCCCACCATCAATATCACATCACACCTACACCACCACAAACCACCTCCACGCCACACCACTATCACCACGACAAACCACCACACCACACCACACCACTATCGCCACCACAAGAACACCAACATCACGCCACTAGAACATGAGCACACCACCAGTCCTCAGACTATTTCTTGTCCCATCACTCCCCCACCACACTACACCATCACCACCACGAAGGAACTACGACCACCCTCACTACACCACCACCACCACTATCACCACCGCTGTCACCACCACCACCAGCATTTCTACCAACACCACCCACACTACCACCCCTACCAATACCACACACACTCTACTGGCACACCACACCACACCACACCACACCAGTACCGCAGCACGACCACACCACCATCAAAACCACATCGCCTACACCGCTCTTCCACACTGGCACCACCATCCCACCAAGTTATCACCACCCTACCATGCCATCACCATCCCACCACACCACACGACCACACCACACCACCTTCGTGACACACCACCACGTGCCACCACAACACCTTACCACTCCATAATATACCTTGGAAATATCGCATCACCACACCGAGTCTGTTCAGTATTATTCGGGTTTTAGTTGGAACATATTTTTCCCCTAAGGTACAGTACGAGGTAAGATAGTACAGTGGACGAGGAGGAGGAATGTAAGTCAGAGCACATTAAAATCTTTCAGTACTACAGTACTGTGCCTATATTATTTTGACACCTAATGTAGTATGGCTGATATTTTCTCTGAAGGAACACTGCTTATCAGGGCATTTCTTATATATACTTTTGATCAGTGCAGTTATACTATACCCATGACGCTCTAACTTGGCCCAAAATTGCCATCTCTCCACCTTCAGTACTGAGCTGTAACAATAGCTTAACACTAGAAAATGACGCTTGGCCCGAAGAGGTGCTAAGGAAAAGATTAAGCTGCCTTATTGTCTTTCTCTGCCATTAAATAGGCTGGAAAGAGGCTAAAATCTGGTCATGTTAAGGTGGAAGAACTATAGTCGCGTAGTGTACCCCTGACTTCCACCAGCCAGGTGTATTAGTGACCTCTGGTTGTGACACATCCAACTAACGGGGGCGATCGTGGTGTTGTCTGTCACAATAACTGATTCACACAAGAAAGCATCGCAGTAAAACCTCACAAAATATACCTGTCGTTTTACATCTCCATTCTTCTTTTAAAGCTCTTAGTTCGGTGACACTAAGCCGACTCATTCTTGCTAACTTTGATTTTATACTCTTTAGGAAAGATTTCATCAAAGTGGAAAGTTTCGGTAAAGTCGTCATTATGCCATTCCCTGCCTTCCTATGCCGTATGCAATCGTCTAGAGGAACACAGAATAAACTAATACGTCATCATACTGAAGGGGTCAACCAAAGTGTTACTCCCATTCACAGGGCTTTGCTGAGGCGTGTAGCGTCTTGCGGCCGGACGCCCTTGCAGGTGTACCTCGATGGCCTTTGCGTGGTATGGAGCGTCTGGCCCCTCGGTGGGTAGCGTGCGCACTAATCCCCCAAAACACGGAGGCAGGGGATATCATGCTGAAAAAGATATAATTAATATTCATAAAAGATTGCAGCGTTTTTTCGTTGTAACAAAAATCTGCAAGAATATGTCGGATTCATTTTTGCACAAATGCATTGCATGTATGGACAGACGTCTTTAAATACTTATATTAATATGCACTGTTAGTAATAATGATTAAAAGTTTAAATGGTACTTTCAACATTGCCATCATTACCACTTTAGTAATATATATATCGTGACAATGAATAACCGAATGTTTCCTTGCATGTTTCGTTCATGATAGATAACATTTATGAGTAACTAAAATGGCAACATATGTGAGCAAATGCATGACTTTTCCCATACAGTGTTTCATACATGAGCTACACAAGTATGCTTGTATTTACAACATATACAAGAAGAATCATCGTACAAATAGGCTACATGGCACGTTCGAACTGAACTCGCCGAAGAGAACACGTGTCTTTACTGGGATGGTTGATTGTGAGTCTTACGGTTCCACGCCCGTCTTTTGGTGGCTCCATATCCGTACTTTAAAATCGAATCCTGAAAATGCTGTCACGATATACCTGGCCCAGGCGCAGTATATGCATGGACGTTTTCAGGCAAGTTAGACCTGGAGTAAAGGCTTAAGGCTGTAGCAACAAACACTGTAAGAAGGAGACTACGAAGATGAAGGAGAGAGAGAGAAAAAAATCCTTTGGTAAGAATAGTTAAAACAATTCTATCCGCATCAGGGATATTCCTAGTTTGATTCCCCGGCGACCAAGAGATCTTCGATCAAGATCTTTTTACCCACAGTCTGTTTGAACCTATATAAAAGGGACCTGTTCTGTGAGTTCAACGCTTGAGTTTTTTTTTGTCTAGGGACCATATTTTGTGTTTTCCTTGTCAGCGGGGCTTTGCATTACTAGCAGCGTTGAATTAAAGGAGTCCGGGGATTGATGGGTGTTTCATTATCCAACCAGCCGAAGCATTTTGTCCCACTGCCATAACTTCTTTCTCTCCATTCCGCGTCTCACTCCTTCCTCTTTCCACATTACTTGATTTCTTTCCCTCTACCATGTCCATCAAACTCCCTCCCACTATCTACCTTACTCTTTCTTCATCTCCAGACACGCCATCCCACCCCATTCATCATCGCCATCTGCTATGGGGTCAAAATATATCGTGTTCAGTTTTCACCGATTCTTTATTTTTCATCGACTTTACTATTGAATACATAAATGCGTTAAAAGAACTTTATCACAGTAACTATGCCCTGCGATGCTAAAAAAAAAAAAAAAAATCTTACAGAAAAGGTTAATGGAGATAAAGTGTTTTCTCAGATCGATTAAAATAATTATGTGCAGTAAAGTAACGAATTAATCATCTCACTGAAACTCTTAATGTGCGCGACCAAAAGCTGTTTTATTGATGGATTAGGCTAAATTACAAGCGCAGTCTTTCTAGATTAAAATAACGATATTGTTTTTTATAGTAAATTCTTCATTCTCAGCAGGTGGATCGAACATAAGCTGTGGTTAAGAAGGTTCAATCTGGAGTTGGTGTAAAATAGGTCCTCCTTTTGATCTACTTCACTATGATGGCGCATTTAGTATATTTCCTTCCTCTCTACATTGGTTCTCTTCACGCTTTGGGAGATTTTCTTTTCGTAGAGGAACAACAGAAATTTATGCCTAACACCTCCATGCCCAAGTCTTTCCTGAGCTGAAGAAAATTTCTGAAGTTAGGAGAAATAAAATAAGCAATACTGTATAACACTGACGGAGTTACATAGACGAGAGACCTTATTTTCCTTACAAGAATCTTACAAGAACCGCTCGTTCGTTAAGGTAAAGCATTACTGCAGGTAACCAATAAAATGGATTACGATTTCACACAGTGCCTATGAATATTCGTATGCATGCGTTTGTATGGGATAATTTGAGCAACAGGCAACGTATGAGAAATAATAAACTTGATTAGATCAGAACTCTGGTGCTTAAAAAAACGTGAGGAGATAGTGCTTGAAGTATCTATTTTTAGGTAAGGGTCTGCAATCACTGACTGCTCTTCGATGAAGGTCCTAGGTTTCTCCCTGCTCTTGGGTTAGGGTCTGCAATTTGTTTTCCTTGGTGAGGGTGTTTAGTCTCTGTCTGCTCCTGCCTGAGGGTCTTGCAATCTCTGCCCGCTGTTGCGCTCCAGTGACATCACCCCTGTAATGTCTTTCCCGTCGCAGTCAGTTTCATCCTTAGGTGAAACTGAGACGGGGAAAGTTTGCTACGGAGTTGCAGACTTTGGAGCGGAGAGTCATGCCATGGGTCAGTATCTGAAAAACACCTTAACTCACTCATCGTCAGAACAGTTCTAGTAATGCATTCCAGCCAACGAAAAGGCGGATTCAATTAGCAGAAAATGTGATGCAGTGGGTTGAGATTATCACTGAAATCACTTACCGGTCTCGTGGTCGGAACAAATCTCGTATTCTGCTCCAGATAACGTTAGGTTATTGTATCGAACTGAGATTGAATCCAAGGAACATATCTGTTATACTGTCACCATTTATACTGCCACCATTAACTCACTCACCGTCAGACCAACTCTAGCACTCAAAGGCGATTCTATTCTGCTGAGACTGAGTAATAGGACTGTGAGTAATGAAAGTCTGAGAAAGGAAATACAGGTGTTATTAACATTCATGTGATCCAGATACCCATACTATTATATTCCGGTTACTGACAGACGATTTTATTCAGCTGAGAGTGAATCACAGTAGCCTGAGAGTTAATTCTGGCACCATGAACTTTACAGAGATCAGGGAAGATTTAATACTCTTCCACCTAACGCCAGAAGACATCCAGCTGTGAGGACGCGTTATAGAAGCCTCATAGTGTTAATCAGTGCTTGTGACAAATCTGGACGGAAGTGAATTACCAGAACTCGAATGTACGATCGTCTGTCATTCTCTAACCTTCGGAACGGTAACGCGTCTTCCAACTTACACTGGCTGTATGCGGACGATTCATTGAGTTAAAGGGAGATTTTTCAAACCGGAGCCGTTAGATAGCCATCATTAACTCCTTTCATCAATATATTTTTCCAGTGTTGCGCAAGATCTTGTGTAGGCAACAAGAAACGAATGAGAAACACGTCATCGTAATCTACACGTTAATTCTTAGTTTGCCTCGGTCTGAATGTGTAGTGTTTGGTTTAGTTCTTTTACCTTAATCTGGGCTTATATTTCGTCGTTTGAAGCCTATTTCATGTAGCAAATTCGCAGAAATAGACGATACTCTTTCTCTTCATCCTTTTCATCGCACATCTTCCCAACTGTCACGAAGACCATTATTGTTTTTAATGCATCCGAAATCCAGCTTCTGCATCTTTCGACATGGCAGAATCTTCGACAGGAATATCCATTCATATTTAATCCAACTCAATCCAGCTTCATCTCTGAACATAACTGGGGTTTCATTTTTTCGGGATTTATCTTGTAAAGATCATATTACCTCCTTGCAAAATCAGTTGCCATGAGATTCTTCTTTACCCCCGCACAGCTGTTGACTCTGTACAAGGATTTTATTTGCTTCTGCCTAGAGGACAACTCAAGTGTACGGAGAGGGGGCGCTCCCCACATACACCTTTTCTCAATATCTCCTCCTCATAGTGACTTCCTTAAACCCTTGTCTCCTCGTTGCACTCTTCCATATTGATCTCTTTTCTATCGCTACTTCAATGGGCACTGCTTTTCTGAACTGTCTGCTTACATCCCTCCTCCATTAGGCGGGCCCGTAGTACCCGTCTGGCAGCACACACCCCTTTTCAGTATCTCTCTCTAAATCAAGAGTTGACCGATACTCCTAGTTCTTCGTGTATTCAATGCAGGTCAACGCTGAAACTGTCGTCCTCTGTCTGTGTTTCATTCTTAATATAACCTCCAGTCTATTAAACACAATGTGTCCTGGCATCTCGAAATGAATAGTTCTTGAATTTGCCCCCCCCCTTTTTTTTCCCCTCCTAGGAGGGAACAATTTGGCAGGCTTCTAGCTTTGGGTCCTTGTGTTTTGCATTAAAAAATCTTGCTGGAAGGGTTAAGGGTAAGGTAGGGAGGCAGGATCGAAGGAAGTGTATTCAAAGTGCAATGAAAGGTCAAAAGGTCACATAGTAAGATTAAGTTTGACTCCTGTGTGTATGCGTGAACAACACGAAATACTGTAATCAGATTTGCTTTGACATGAAACAAATTTTAAGGAAACGATGAGGGTCAGATAAAGGAGTGATCCTCTGTTTTTGAGGTCAACGTCACATGGCAAGGCCAATTTAAACAGATCTTATTTTTTATCATATATACCTGTATATATATTTTTTAAAGGAACACTTTGTAGAAGTGGTTACTGTAGACCAAGGGTGAAACATTTCTATTTTGAGAACAAGCAGTTTAAGGCCAAGGTCATGGGGAACTGTTAGAGTTCGACCTGTCTGCGTTGTAGTGTTTGTCAGCACCTAAAGTGTTTGCCTGCTCTAGTTTTCAGTACATTCTTGGCACCATCAAATTATTGTATTCATCTTGACAAAGATATGTTGTACTGAAGATATTGATTAAGGATGTATCAAACAATCCGATTCGGAACGTTTATCTTGAAATGAATAAAGTCGTCTGGTGGCCACAAGAATAAACTGCAGGATTTGTCATCGGGTTCACGAGACTGACGAGAGCGCGGGTATGATATGACGCAAGGGTGTGACGTGAGTGCACTGATAGGACACGGCAGCAGTACGTGGCATGAGATTACATAAACAGCACAGTCATAACAGCATGAAGTTTGGTACAGTTGCATAGAAGAGAAAACACAGTTGATGCTTTTTTTGTGGGTGACGATATGCTATAATCAGGGTTAAGGCAGCTCCGGATTCGCCTCAGCCTTCTGTAGGTGATTCGTGCTTTGGTGGTGTTGAAAAACGGATCCAACTGCCTGACTTAGTGCGGGATTAAGACTGTTTGTGCAACCGACTTCTAGGATTCTCTAGTTAACCCCAGACAACTTTATTCAGCTGAGTCCAAAGGAACTTGAGTGTTAATATATTTACAGTACCCCTCGAATAATCTGAATAACTATTGTCCAATGCCAGATACCTACAGACACATAGCCATTTGACAGTCATAGCAGCTGGTGAGAATTAAAGAAAAACTGATGTATTTTTTGTTCAGAGCATATCAGAATAAAATATATTTTCTCTCCTGCTGTGAAAGATATAGTGATGAGATGAAAAGAATAATCCTGTGGTAGATTAACTGTTCAATTGATGGCTTAGCTGATTTCTAATTAAAGTACTGGTCTTCACTTTGTGTTTAAGGGTGGGTAAATATGTGTGCATGTTTCATTCATTGTGTTGAAATATGAGAACCAGGTGTTTTCTAGATGCTCCTATAGGGGCATTTTATCCGTCCCTTTCCCTGACTGACTTTATAAATATGCATATACTCGTAAGTGACAAAGACACCAACTTACAGTACACTAGTATCATCAAACAGCTTTGATCCACTTTTAACCAAATTACTGAAAGGGTGGAGGGTCAGTCAAAGGGTTAAACTGCTACATTTTTACAATAATAGGTCAAAGGTCAGGGTCATATGGTTCAGTCAGCTATAAAAATTCTTATCGCATTAAAATTTGGCGGAAGGAATGGAGTTGATTTAGAGGACAATCAGTCAAGCGTCAAGGTCACAGAGTAGGTCCAATTTTGGGCCCATGTGTGTCAATGACTATGATCAAAATAACTAAAAGCTTTTATCTGGGATCAAACTCAGGGGAAGTGTTGAGGGTCAGCCGAGAAGTTAGATTCTTGTTTAGGGGAACAATGGGTCGAAGGTCAAGGTCAGATGACATTTTTTTTTTAATACTATTTAGACCAAACTTTGTGGAGAGATTTAGGGTGAGGAGGAATAAAGAGATTCGATTTCGAGAACAATCAAAATTTCTGGTTAAAGGGAAAGGTCAAATAAAGTTCTGTGGTACTGCGTGAACCTGAGTCCAGGGTTCAAACCCACGTCGTAGCAAACATTTAAAGTGGGTGATGGTAGTTTGTCCTTTCATGTATTTGTATATATTCACACTCTGTCGAATCCACCGATAGCATATCTAGAGGCGCGCGCGCACACACACACACGCACACACACACACACACCCACACACCCACCCACCCACACACACACACACACACACACACACATAGTCAATACATCACTCTCACATGCATAACTACCTTCAACCATCCCTCCTCCTCATATGTACTGCTCCAGCAAAGAGAAACGTTAAATTTTGCTATCACTCTCACTCCAAGAAGAAGGTTCGAACCTGCAGTGGATCTAATACTGACTGCCACAGATAAAAATGCATAATACGGACATTTATTCAGGCTCAGTCAGGTCAATTCATGGTCTTTCACTATCAACTGGGCTCATTCAGGGCCAGTTTCGTCCATTAAGGTCCGTCACATCCAGTCGGGCTCACCCATATCAGCTCCCCTCCGTTCAGATTAATTAGCTCTTTCATCACCGAGACAACTGTATTATTCAAATCAGCGAACACCAGACGATTTCATTCAGCAGAGAGAAAGCCATAGGATCTTGAGTGCGGTATTACTGCCACCGTTAACTCTCCTTTGGTCGGGAGAAGTCTAATAGTGGATTCCAGTTAACGCCAGACGATTGTATTTGGCTGAGTGAGTCATAGGAGGCAGAGTGTCAAGATCACATTAGATTACTCATGCAATTTCAGGTCAAACAGATTTCAGTAGTCAGCTTAACTCCTTCAGTCAGGTGATTTCTTTTTACTTTCCTATCACCAGACAATTACATTTACGTTATGATAGATATCTCGTAGTGAGAGGCCAGAAAGGAACTCCATTAATTCCTGCTGCAATGGGAAGAAGTCAGTCAGCTGAATTACACTGTGTGACCGTAGCAGGAATATCATATGATGCGAGCCCTTGTAGGCAAGAAGTTAAGACCATTCCCGTCAATCTGGTCACTTCAGCCAAGTTCAGACCCAGGCAGACCAGTGCTGTTACCTACGACCCTTTTTAAAACCATGCAGATTACTTCTCGTCGCGTTATTATGAAATGTCACAAAGTTCATTAAAATTAATAGACTTCATTATATCATTTCCTAACGTGACTGTCTATCTGTTTACCTGTCTATCGGTTTTTGTGTATGTTTGTCTGTCTGTCGCCAGATGGCTTAATCTTGTAAGGGATGTCCATAAACGAATCCCCTCCAAGTTACCTTGCCTCTGCAATCAGGCTACCCTTTCTCCAGCTTTTACCTCCTCTCATCCTTCCATCTCATCATTGATCTCCCCAAGATCAAGAGAATTACTAGGTCTTCCCACGCGCAGATTATGACGTCAGCGGCAGAAAATGTTTGAATTAAGGCTGCTCATTGGTTAATGCAAAGCTGAGGAGCGTGGTAAATCTGCAGCTCTATTTATATTAACACATATAATTGTAAATTCCTTGCAATATAAGCAGCCAGTTTAATATAGAATAATTTCCGGAGCTGAAGAGGTCAAACTTAGCTTTAAAAGTTTACTGTTAGCAAAGAAAATTAAAGCTGATTATAATGTTTTATTAAACGATGAGTGGCATTTGAAGCATATAAATTATTCACCCACGGTGTACCCCTACGTCCACATGTTGCACCACATCCACCCAAGCTGTACACCTACGTCCGCATGTTGCAGTATAATAAATGCCTGCATTTACTTCAGCTGAAGCAGACTGAACCACTGCGGATTTATGCTTTGGATTTATGCTTTGGAGAACCCTTTGGAGGAGCCTGCCCAGTACCAGGAACCCTCACCCTCTGTCAAACGGCCGAAAGTAAACGGGAGGACGAGGAAATAAGATGTACCACACTCTTTCTTGGAGTGGGCAGACCAGTTTGCTTGGAAGGCGGCTTGGTGACCGCTTTTGGAGGTGGAGGACGGTCAGTGCTCCCACCAGACGCCCCAGAAGTGGAAGTAGAGTCCATAGGACTCGAATCATTAGAGGAGACCATTTCATGCTTCAGATCTAAGGCACCTACGGGCTGTCTAACAACATCTCCAGGTGGGGGTGGGACCAGAGGTGAATCATCAGCTGCAGTTGTTACATTGCTAGGTCCCTCTTCCTGCTGGGCAGAGGGGACAGTAGGGGTGTTGACAGAGGTTTCAGTA
>JAGKTI010008808.1:20216-30723 GCA_018397915.1 Birgus latro
AAACTAGTGGAAAGGCTGAGGGTAAGGCAAGAATTATAGGATCCAGTTTTGAAAATAAACTGATGGTCATATCAGCCATGGTCAAAAATTGAATAGCATGTGTCTGTGTGAAAACCTCAGTAACAAATAGCCTCGTGGAAGGGTTGAGGGTACATTTTTTTTTGGGGGGGACAATAAGTAAAGAAAATCAAGGTCATATTAGACTTTTGTTTTTTCTTAAATTTAGGCCAAACTTTGCCGAAGGAGTAAGGTAAGGATGGAAGTACTAGATTTTCAAAACAATGCAACCAAAGTCAAAGTAACTGGGGGAAGGTCAAAGGCCCTGATCACTGGGAAGAGTACAATGTAGAGATCACATGTTACCATCAACTTAGGGATTTATTTAAGACACTCACTCAGTGGTCAAGGTCATACAGTAAAGCCAAAGATCGATACGAATAAATCTATGTGACCAAAATACCAGCTTTTATCCGATTTTAATCAAATTTGATGGAAGTGTTCAGGGTCAGTCAAGGAGTCCCACTTTTTTTTTTTTTTTTTTTTAAGAATAACAGGGCAAGGGCCAAGGTTACAAAGCAAGACCACATTACTTCTCACCCAATTTAGACCAAACTCTACCAGAGAGATGAAGTTGAAGCAAGGATTAAGTTATTTGTATTTGAGAGAAAGGTCAGTCAAATTTGAAGGTCACAGGGCAAGGTCAAATGTTTGAGCCTATAACTCCAACAGTTTTGATTTTATTTTAACTAAACTTGGTGGAGAATTGAGGGCCAGCAGAGGAGATTAAATTTTGAGAACAATAGGCCAAGGTCAAGATCAGATGGCATGGTTAACTAAAATAGCTTTGATCCGATTTAGACCAAAGTGTTTAAAAGGGTTGAGGGTCAAGCAAGAATAATCAAGTTTTGAGAACAGTCAGTAGAAAGTCAGTGTCGCAAGGCAGTTAAATATTCGGTCTTTGCGAATATACCTTTTGTAGAGTGCGAGTTTTGTATGAATCATGAGACCATTATCTGTTTACCCCTTCAGTTCATTTATTATGCATAGCCGACATCAGAATTCCTGTCGTCTCTTCTGCCTCTCCTTCTGCGACTTTGAATATCAGTGCGGCGGACCTGCAGCAAACGACGCTCTCCGTAATTTGAGAGTGAACATGTCATATACCAAAGAAACTTGTAATGCAGAGGTGAAGAGGAGGCTTTTCGACAGACATACGTACGAACCTTGCAGGATACAACGCTTGTCGATATTGAAAATGAGATAATAACAGCTATGGTAAATGGCGAGAATATTAAACTACAGAATGCATGAACAGCAGGGGAAAAAAAAAAGTGGCAGGCACCTTGGAGGGCGTAGGTGAGAAATTAGGTGGAGAAGTTCTGCAGAGCAAATATTTGGCTTGTTATTAAGGTGAGAGGCGCTCCGGGAAAGGCTGGCCTCTCTTTTACGGCTCACCGCCCTTTTCACACATCCTAATCTCTCTCTCTCTCTCTCTCTCTCTCTTTCTCTCCTGCCTCACTCCAGTCATACCTACGACTGCTGCTGTCTAACCACTCATATCAGTCTATTTATCTGTCAGTTTGTATCTCTCTCTCTCTAGGGCAAAGAAGGGAGGTAGGTAAGTAGGTAGGTAGGGAGGTGGATAAGGCGTATTTGTTATAGGCCGACTGATACTGGCCATATCCTGTCTAAGCGTGTGACTTGGCTCTATATTTAGGAAAGAAGAAAGTTATCTCTCACCAACTACATCCTTTCGATGAAGCTGGAAATAAGCATGAAAATTTGACAGGGTAGGCTGGAAGGAAGACATACTGCACTGTGACACGGAATAAGGAAGTAATTCTTTTAGTATTTTTTCTGAGTGGAAAGAGTTTTATATCCAATCTTTTTCAAGCCATATTCCTGTGTATCCTAATTTTGAGATTTTCTATCCATTTACCACACTCACGTACATCGCTGCGCAGATTTTTACACTCATCTATTTTTTTTTTCAAATCATATAATTTCAGTCTTCCTAATGTATCGGAATTTTCCTATTACGAGTCCATTTTTGTCCGTTCATTCATGCATACTCATTCTTACACGTTCTTCTGATTTGGCCCGCTACAAATCTCTTGTTCCTCTTAAACACTTAAATTTAATCTCTCCTGAATCTCCGCCTTTTTAATCCGTTGAATCCGAATGTTATTAATATGTTATCGGAGGAGAGGTTTCTAATATTGTGATTCATATTTTGTATTCCTTTCAGAATACTTATGAAAAATTACAGTGTTATGAGTTCTGCAACAGGGACACTAAACCTGCAGTGTATATTCTAAGCGTACTCGCAGCCTGCAGTACAGCAAAACAATGTGACAGTATTGCTTGTTTGTGGACTCTATTAGCAGAACCAATATTTCATGACAAACAGCACAGGACCGTGGTAGTTGTGCTTTGTTGTGTCGAGCTAATAGAATCTTAGCTGTCATGATCTGTTCGTAATAGAACTGTGCTTTTAATAACGTGATTTTGCCTGTAAGAAATGAGTTTTCATGCAGAGGGTGTACATTTCATTCCCACATTTACTTCACACACTCTGGCTCCTGTGAGTCAATCAGTGCTGAATAACATCGTTTGGCTATAGCCTAAATCAGTAAATAATTTGTCATGAACAATTGAGGATTATGGTACCACTATCAACACTCTCCTACACACACGCGCGCACACACACACACACACACACACACACACACACACACACACACACACACGTCATCTAATAAAGTCGATTTGTGTTTGGCGAATAAGATCCTAGTGTTGTCCCGAAGATGAGAGGGTTCATGGACCCAATTTGCCTCTGATGAGTCAATCTCAAATGAATAAAATAATTTGGCGACAGCTGGAATAAAGTGCGAGAAAAAAGGTGCCCATGCGTGGGCTAAAGGTTGACTTAATAGAGTCTGAACTCTAGCACTGTATTAAGTGCTCGTGGAGTTATAAAAGTTAAACATTTTCTTACATTTAGCTTTCCAACTGTGAGTTGGTATTTCTGGTAAGATGTCGTGTGTGCAGTGTAAATATAAAATACCGCTGGCATGAATTTCAGTGTTGAAACTGTTCGCGAGTTTCCAATGAAATATGCTACATTGCACAACACATAGTTATACACAATTAGTAATGGATAATTATTCTGTTTCGGTCTTATAACTATTCAGCTAACTGTAGTAATAACAGGGAGATTTGTATTTAAAGAGGGGTGGATGGTAGAGGCTTTAGGACGGTCATAGTCATCTGTCAAGGGGGCTTCCCTGAACCTTCATTATTATTTTTTGTAACTACACACGCTTTTATGCAGCTTGAGAGAGACTTTTAAACTACAAAGGATAGATAAAACCCTCATTAACCCCCTCAGTAATGCAGATTCTAAGTTAACCAGGATAGATAAAAACCCTCATTAACCCCCTCAGTAATGCAGATGCTATGTTAACCTCTTCACCCCCAGGACGTCACTGGTTTCATTCTTGCCATTCCCAGACGATTTTTTTTTTCTCATCAGGAAGACCCTGTAGTAGTTTAAGAGGCCATGTACGGCAATATAAACCCCACCAGTTCAGAATGTCGCTGCTAGGCTAAATAAAATCCTGTGAAGATACCAAGCACGAAATGATAAAGACGTCATGGTGGTGAGGAGGTTAAACAGTATCATCTGAAGGTAGCCGGATTAAATAAAATATAGAGACTGGATTGAAAATAATACTACATACCAACCGTCTCATATTTATGATACCATTTATATTTTACTCAGTTATACGAATTTATTAAACTTAGGAAGGACTTGCTGTAGTGAAAGGATAACTGGATGCTTATCTGTCACCTCCAAGCCAAAGAAATTTTCCTACGTTTAATACAATCGTCTGGGGATAAGAAGAATAAATTGGAAATGAGGTGTCATCATAGAGTAAAGGAGATTTAATATCTGTGAGGGCTGCGTGTAAAAAGCATTCGGTTTCCTGGCTGAGGCGAAGAAGATTTACGATTGATGCCTATCGACTGCACGAAAGATCATTTGGGTAAAAAATCAATTGTTGCTATGTCAAAATACTCCTCTAGAATATGATAGGCAACAATCGAACTTACATCCAGGTCCCTAATTGCATTGCTGGTGACGGGGATGCAGTCTGAGTGTGCTAAAAGTTACACCACCGGATCCCTTGGTTGCGACAGAGATGTCCAAGGTGCCTCACGGTCTAGTTGTTAGAATGTCACAGTCTAAATCTCATCACCACCCTACCTGACATAAGCTTGCACCATATCTCTCCACCTTGTTCTCATCTCCCTTTCCTTTTCCTTCCACCGACCTCTCTCTCATGCACTCTCCCAAAGCACTTTTTTTTTTTTTTTTTATATATATAATAACGATTATCTCGAAACCCTTTCAGGTTTGGTGATGGCCAAGTGTACAAGACTGGAGGTTCGATTTGGCTAGTAATTAAGAAGGCTCATTCCAGTCTCATAAAAGGTTCCTCGATTTTCATGTAACAATGCCTTATATTTAAGTTTTGGTAATATACCAGTTCCTTCACGTGAAAACAACCGATTTTAGTAACCAGGGACACAACGCTATCTCATAACTAAAGCTCATAGAATATCATGAATCCACGATTTAAAATCCTTATTGTGTGAGTGACAGTTGTAAAGGAGAAAAAAAAAATTCCACTGTTGTGAATAAGAGGACTCATTCCCACTTCATAAATAACACTGAACGAATTTTGTGCAACCATAGCTTAGCCCTCAGTATATGAGACTGGTCCAGTTCCATTAGGTAAAAACAAATCCTTTATCTTCAACATCTCACTCATCTTCTGCAACACATGGCAAAACCACCTCAGAGTATTTCGTTATACTGAGGTCTCTGCACTCACTGCATTCCCCGACTTTCGTCCCTGCAAGTGCCTTTCAGCTTGGTGCCATCCTCTTATTTCGTCACCAGTTTGATTCAGTCTTGGTACGACTGTTGTTTGGGCTAATACACCCAATCGCATTTTTTTCTTTTTATTTTTCATTGGGGTATTTTCAAGGCTTTCATGGGAGCAAACGTTAAACCGTAGAAACACACAAATTTTATTGTCATGATATTCAATACTTATCATGGCAATGTGTACAGAAGTAGACTGTAGCTGTGTGTAGACCATCCTGCATTTCCTTGGGAATTTTGGCAGTCTTTAATTTTGTTAGAATAATGGTAGTGTGAAAATGTCATTAAAAATATAAATAAATAAACAAATCAATAAATAGAAGATTGGTGATGCCTTGTCTTTCGATGCGGGGTTTATATAATTGAACTTACTGTACATTTATTTATTTCCTTTAAATTATATCAGCAGCAAAACTGTCTCCAGTGTAATATCACATCTTCACAAAGCAGGTTAAGCCAGTTCCTGTCGCGACTTTTCTGCTTTCATTTTTCCACTCCCAGGCAAAGAAACAGGATTTATACGTTTTTCCCTGTGTGTGTGTGTGTGTGTTCGTGTTTTTTCGTGCGTGTTCGTGTGTGTGTGTTCGTGTTGATGTGCGCTCTTTTTCACGTGTTCGACTTCACATATAATCATGCTGTTCATAGGTACTTTAGAAATGGTCGGATTGTCATGCCACGAGCGGAGGTGCTTTTATAACTAGATGGATCTCGTGGCCGTTCATTAAAGTCTAATTAAACGAAATTTATAGCATCAGAATGTTTTTTGGCAGAGCTTAGGATCAAACTCACGTCTTTTCAAACACTACACGCACACACACACACACACACACACACACACTCCTCTCTCTCTCTCTCTCTCTCTCTCTCTCTCTCTCTCTCTCTCTCTCTCTCTCTCTCTCTCTCTCTCTCTGTCATGAGAGGGGGAAGGGACAGAGAGTAACTTCTCTTGATCTGGCAGATTCTAATCCCCAATTGACACAGACTTTCCCCTGTTCCTCACGCGGCAACCGCAACGCCAGCGTCTGTTATTAACGTGCAATCTTTGTTCTGTCCTTCCCTCACTGTTGTCTGAGAACTGCATCACTTATTTCTGGCAGGTCTTAATATTTCCGCGCACTACAGCTTCCCCCTCCTAACTTTTTAAGGCTCTTGCGATTTGAGGGTGTTCCTCGACATCACTACTACATTTTTGTAAGGGCAGAAAAGTATGTATTAATACTTTAGATAGTGTCAAAATTTCTCTCGTTGCCAAGGTAATGCTGGATCACATCAAGCAGTTGCCTGCAGATCGAAAGGACGGAAGACTGATCCCAACCTCGGACTGGGAACAGTTTGTGGTGTTAAATTTCTTCCCCGTTTTTATAGAAAATGAAAAGAGGAGGAAACAACAAATGAAAAAAAAAAATCCATACAGCAGATTACAGGAGTCATCCATTAATGCAAAATCTTTACTAAATAGTCATGAACTGCTGTAGGTTGAAGTCTGGGGGGAAGCAAATTTGGGGAAGCGAGTTTCAAAGAGACGCTGTTTGGGAGATAAATTCTGATATGTAGAGGTTCTGCAGTATGGCTGTGTGACAGTCAGGTCATGAACTCTGGTGACCTTCCACATGATCCATCGATATGCCAAAAAAAAAGAAAAAAAAAAAAAAAAACCCCGTCACACTAGTCCAGATTGAAATAACTCTAGTATGTATTTACTATGGTTGTTAGGTGGATGCCGCACTAGCATCTCCACTCTGCTCTGCCCTCTCTCCTTTCTTCATGTCCCTGACACTGCCTTAACTAATTTTGCAAGGCTCTTTTCTTCTTCTGTTGCTTTTTCTTTCATTTTCTCTTATCCTTTCTGTTCGCTCTTTGGTTATAAATTGAAGATACCCGCCAACATTCATGGAAAACTCATCACTTATAATTCTCACATGTGCAAGCACTCATATATAATGCCATAACCACTCTAACCAGCCACTCCCCGATCCGAAGCTTTCTCATTGCCCACTTCACAATCTCCCTAGGGACTCTGTCAGTGGCCGTCTCAAAATAGAAAACAAAAGAAGAAAGAAAGAAAGAAAGCCCCCTTTTCTTTTCTATATATTTTTCCTGAAGTTGTGGTACAATGAATATGGCAACAGTGGTCCTATTTCCTGGCATAAACTCAAACTGCATCTCACCAATATTCACTCTTTCATAATGATACGTAAGACTCTCCATTACCTTCATTATCTGTCCCAAAAGTTTTATGTCTAATTTCCTCTTTCCAGGGCACTACCCTTCCCCATGTACACATTACAATCACACTTCAGCCGGCTATCTGGGACAAGACACTCATATATAATCGTATTTATCAAACCAGTAACCAAACTCACTCCTATATCTCTTGAAGCCTTTAACACTTTAGGAGTCAACTCAGACACACCGGCCGCCTTCCTCAACCGCATCCTGCCTATTGCCCTGCTCACAGTAACATCATCAATCAAAGGCCAAGGACCAAACAGTGGATCCATTGACTCCAAACCTTCCTCGTTCCAGTCAAACTCCTCATTCAGCAGCCGGTTATAATGCTGTCTCCAGGTGTCTTTAATATCCTCACTGTCCACCACTATCTTTCCTTCATCATTCTTCACACACTGAGAACCTATGATATCTCTGTTTTCTCTCTTCATATGATCTGCCGCCTTAAATGCCATACTCTTCCTTACAGTGCTATTTAGGTTATCCAGTAAAACTGTCTGAGACTCAGATTTTGTTCTGTATACCTCGATTTTACCTCTACGCTTGGCAGCTAAAGATTCCTCTCTGTTACCACTCATTTCTCTTTCCAGTAAGTGTCTTCTTTTCTCATCAACTGCAGCTTCCACACCCTCATCCTGCCACCATGTTACCTCATGTCTTGGTTATATACTGCATACAGGTGCTTGATTTGGAATAGCTTTGTAATATCGACTTTACTAGAGAGGAATGCCTTCAATTGGTGGCACTGATATAGCCTGGCAGCACCACTTGCTGGTTATATGCAAGTCCCGTACATAATTCCTTCTCCTTCTAGAGGAGAGTGCTGGATAACAGGAGTAGGGCAACTTCAGCCTAAAGTCCACCGAGCTGACGTCCGGTTTCAGCAGCAGCAGCAGCAGCAGCAGCACTCTGTTCTTCCAGAAGACTGACTGATCGGCATGTCAAAGCAACACCTCAGCTAATATCACTGCACCGATCATGAACCATACAGCTTTATCCAAGTAGGTTAACAGAGCCTTAGTGGTGACATGTGAAGGTCTGTGGGATATAGTACGACAATTTGGCCTAATAGGGAGTGTTGCCTCCTCTATGCCAAGACTGGAAGAAAAGAATAAGTAACGGGGGTTGGAAAGTGTATCCGCCCAGAGAAATTTTATTAGAAAAGCACCAACTCTGTTAGCACGAAGTATTGAGAATAGTCATTGCGTGCACCCGACCAGGCCAGGCTGAGGCAACCCATATTTAGCAAAGACCGATGACTGTGTGATGCGGCAGTTAGTTCTTAATTCCTATACAGATTCTCTCAGTTACAATGGAAGCATGATTTTTAGTAATTTGTCTAGTGCATCATCAATCAAAGCAGCAGACTAATTTAATAACTTGTAATTCAACCGGCAGGTTATTCACTACGAGGAGATAACTTTGGAAGTACTATAAATGGTCAATGATACCCACTCTAACAAGGGGAAGGGGGAGAAGCAACCTCATTGACTTAAATTCAGAGTCTAAGCTGTCGTATGTAATGATGTATAGACTTCCTGTTTAATACAGAACATGGAAAGCGAGCCATCCCCATTCCAAATTGCTGTTTTCTTCACATGCTTCTCATATTCCTGTATGCTCAGACCTGTATGATCAACAGTCTCTTGTATCCTATTACCTTCTGTTAATTGTTAACTGGAATACAGTTTCAAGTTTTATTGCCATACGCTAAAAATAACCTCACATTCGGAATGAATGAATGAATGAAGGAAAATGTGACACGGCGGCGCAACAGCAGAGGTCATATGCCGCCGATCACAATAAAAGAAAATCAAAATATATAAAAAAAACAATAAAAAGCAAAGAAGAAATCGATGATTAAAACAAACCAACATTATAAAAGAAACACGATAAAAAGCAGAGAGAAAAACGATGCATAAAACAAACCAACAGTATAAAAGAAACAACCAAAATTAAAAACATGGTGGAAAGATAGAGGTTATAACTGGAACATTATCATTAAAACACAAGCTTAAATATGGTAAAGCTCTATAGCTTGCAGAGAAGGCCAGAACACAACACAAAGGAGAAGGTGCCTCCCACCATAGCACAAGCCTCTTCCCCAAGCACCGAGGAGAGAAGGTACGATCCGTTGTCGGCTCGGCACCTGGAAAGGTACCGCTGACGAAGGTCCCTAAGACTGAGGCATTCGACAAGGAGATGCCACACAGTCAAAGGAACCAGACAGTCATCACAATAGGGAGGGGGCGCCCTCTCCATCAAAAAACCATGAGTCAGCCTAGTGTGGCCAATGCGAAGACGAGCCAAAGCTGTTTCCCAGTGTCGGGACAGTCCCACATATCCCCCATCATCCAGGTTCCGACGAATGCTGCGGAGTTTGTTCGCCCCTGCTGCATCCCACCTCCTCTGCCATCTGAACGGACAGCCCCCACAGTGGCTGCACATACATCCTCGGATGGGACACGGTAATGAGGAGAGGAAGGACGAGAGGCAGCAGCTCTAGCCAGAGAGTCAGCACGCTCATTGCCCACGACCCCTACATGTGCAGGGACCCAACACAGTTGTACAGAGTATCCTCGCCTACATAATAAGAAGAGGCTCTCCAAGCCCGCTAGGACTAAGGGGTGTGACGGGAAGTCACGAGACAAAGCTTATAGAGCACTGACTGAGTCACTGAAAATGGTAAAAGAAGCTGGAGGAAAACAAAAAATCATTTCAACTGCAACTAATGTGGCAGTAAGTTCAGCAATAAAAACAGATGCAGAAGGAGGGAGACTCCCACCACGGCTAAAATTACGAAAAATTACACCAAAGCCTGTCCCCACACGGGATTTAGTGCCACCAGTATATACTGGGATCGAGTCGCTGTGAGCAGAAGCATGTTCTAGAAAATAAGACAAAGCTGCCTGTGAGGAAAGAGAGGCCTTCCTCTCAATTAAGTAATCACATGATTGTATCTCTGGGAGAAGCCAGGGGGTCACTTTGGGGACACGCACAGGGCAGACAGAGAAGGACTGGACACCCAACTCCCCCATGGCAGCCCTCATTCTGTACCCAAATGGGTGTCGATAGCGAGGGTGGGTGTCATAAATGGGGTGAAGAACGACCACATACACTGCCTTACAGCTCAATGAGGCAGGAAGACAGTGAAGGAGGAGCCAACACTGCACCATTAAGGACTGCTGGCGGAGATCCAGTGGTGGTTCGTTTGCATCCCAGCATGATGGACCGAATTTAGTGGCAGCAGCCTTGCCTCAGTAACAGAAGAGTATACCACACACCCATAGTCCAATTTGCTCCTTACTAAGGCACGGTAAAGGT
>JAGKTI010008809.1:0-11795 GCA_018397915.1 Birgus latro
TGTCTGTGCATCTCAGATAAGAGCCACATTCTCATCACCATGGAGGACATTGCTGAATTTACTCCTTTGTGATGTATATTGCATTACTGTGCCTTAATATTCTCATGTATGTTATCTGTATTTTTTCAGTACTAACAATTCACATCAGTAACTTACAGAAGGGGATACCTCCTGTGCCATCAAAATGAAGGGGTTAGTAGCAAGACCAACAATAAAAATGGTTACTTCAAATGACACCTTACTGTACATTCTACTCTTTCCCAATCCCTTCCGTTAGGAAACATTTGTGGTATATTCCTGTGAAACTGATCCAAAGGTTCTCAGCTAAGGCTAAGGGAGACAGGAGGTGGAGTAACTTTGACTGGGATACTAAAAAAATAAGTGTGAACTGGCTCAGTACAGTATTTATTACCATTTTGAAGTGAACAGCTAATGGAACATAAATGTCCTGCATCATCCTTGAACATGCTTGGGGTTTCATTCTCTCAGGATTTGTCTTGGAAAGAACATATTACATCTCTTGTGAAATCTGCTTCCAAGAGATTAGGTGTGCTAAGCCGATTCCGTACTTTCTTTACCCCTGCACAGTTGTTGACCTTGTACACGGGTTTTATTCGCCCGTGTATGGAGTACAACTCTCATGTGTGGGGAGGCTCCCCACATGCAGCTCTTCTCAATAGGGTGGAGTCAAAGGCTTTTCGTCTCATTAACTCTCCTCCTCTTACTGATTCCCTTCAACCATTGTCTCTTCACCGCACTGTTGCATCTTTATCTCTCTTCTATCGCTACTTCAATGGTCACTGCTCCTCTGAACTGTCTGCTTGCATCCCTCCACCTCTATGACGGGCACGTAGTACCCGTCTAGCAACAAACTCTCATCCCTTTTCTGTCCAACTCTCTAATGCAAGAGTTAACCGTTACTCGTTTCGTTTCGTTTCGTTTTTGAAGGCTCCAACATGCTTGCATGTGTCGGCCTTGGTCACCTAATGGCGGCTCTCCACGCTGCTCGATCTCTGGCAGCCTCCCTATTCAGTCCCTTAACCCTTAAGTCACATTTAATGACCTCGTCCCATGTCTTTCTCGGTCTACCCCTCCCAACCCCTCCCCCAATATTAACACTTCTCACCCTCTGTACCCAATTATCATCCCCCATCCTCTCCACATGTCCAAACCACCTCAGCCTACCTCTCCTCATCACAACACCAATACACTCCAGTCCCATCCTACCTCTCAACTCTTCTATCGTAAACCCAGCCCCCCCAGGCCTTGCACGCAGGGACGCACTGCACATCCACCTAATCATTGTCATTTCTGTACGTTTAAACCTGCGAATATCTTCTTCCTTTACTGCCCAGGTCTCACTACCATACAGCATCATACTCCTAACACATGATGCATACAAAGACCCCTTAGCACGTAAGGAGAGTCCTCTCAATGTCAGGAGAGGCAACAGCTCCCTGAACTTCTTCCAACTCCCAGTCTTTTATTTATGCAACTGGTCAACTCTGGAACTGTCTTCCTCTGTCTGTATTTCCTACTTCCTATGATCTCCAGTCTTTCAAACGCAGTGTGTCCAGGCATCACGAATTGAACGGATCTTGAATTTGGCTCTCTTTTGTACTGTTTTTGCTTTTTCTTGGAAGGAACAGTATGCAGGCCCGTGGCCTTTGGTTCCTTCTTCCATGCATAAAAAAAAATAAATAAATAAATAAATAAATAAATAAATAAGTAAATAAATAAATTCACTGTAAACTGATTAAAGTGGGAGTAAACTTGGGCTTTGCTGTGCATTCTTGCTTTACTATCCATATCTTCAGTTCACAGAATTACATATCAATATGGTGCTCTTCTTTGCGATGAAAAAGGACCATTAGGTCTGTATTCACTGTTTGCTCTCCTCTGTACTCCCTTTGTACTTTCAATGAATTTGAAACACTGTTATTACCTTAGTATTTTTCTTACTCATTTACTTACACAGTTTAAAATGGCCTGTGGTACAACATGTACTTACTTGTAGCATGGAGTGAGCAGCCCAGGCTGACCAGGTCCCCAAGACTGAGTGTGACCTGTGTGAGACCAAAACAGAGATATTGCCACAGGCCCAATTCCTTGAACAGTATTATAGTTCATTCACCTTAATTTAGCATAGATTTTAGTCTATTGCAGCATATTTAACATAGTTCAGTAGCAGAATAAAACAACAATACAGATTTTCATCTTTCTCACTTAACTTTTTTGTGGCTAGCATCATATTTATTGATAGTTTCATGTTACAGCTCAACATTCAAGCTAGAAAGAGGGCAGTTTTAGGCCAAGCTAAAGTAGACAGAGTACAAACAAGTACAATCTGTTTTATTTTGTACTTCATGTCAATTTTGGAGACTGATTAATACACACTGCATAAAAAATGGTAGCAGTAGTAGTAGTTGTTCCCTAGGCAGTCTGGCCGAACAGCCCCGAGTCCCTAAGGAAGGCCACGGCAGAGACTGGGCTTTCCCACAGAGCTCTCATGGAGTGTATGTTGTGTTGCTGGCATAGGTGATTGTGTGCAATGCAGTCTTCCATGATGTGCTTAATAGTATGGGATGCTGTGTTACATCCTGGACAGGCGTCAGCGACAGAGTCATCCAGCCTCTTCTGATAACTCAAGAGGGCTGGATGATGCCCACATCTCAGCCTGCCCAGGTGGACCCTGTCCTCACGGGGGAGATAGAATTCAGAAGGATGGATATCAGGAGGCCGTGCATGCAGCTGTGTGTTGTCTTTGAGTGACTGAATGGAACGGCCAGTGATTTGAGTATGAATATGCTTCTGGAAGCTAGTCTAAGTCGGGCAGGGGGGAAGAGATGATAGTATTTGTGTATGATATTGTGTGCTGGGTGTTGTTTTGATTATGGGGGATTCTTGTAGGGTGGTGACAGAGAGGTTCTGAGTTGCTTTTAGAGTGGCAACAGACTTGATGGGGTTGTTGTAGTGTGGAAATAGAGAGGCTTGGAGATGTTTTTGTAGTGGTAGTACAGAGACCTGCAAATCTTTTTGTATGGCTATGGAAAGGGCAGTGAAATTGCACTGGACAAGGCAACATGGAGGCAATCTGTTGGTGGCCACCCCTTACAGGATTAAGGCATCTGGCAATAGATACATCGATAGGTAGAATTTATTTATTTTTGGTGACAAAAGCCTGGAGGTGTTTTTGAAGAGTGGTGACAGAGAAGTTTTTGTAGCAGTGATGGAGGGGCTAGGTTGAGTTTTTGTAGAGATGTGATACAGGAATTTCTGTAGTTGTTGTAGAGAGGCTTGGAGGTTTTTTTTTAGAGTAGTGATGGAAGAGTTTGGAGAAGTTTTTGTAGGGTTGTGGTGGAAAGGTTTGGAGTTTTTTGTTTTCATGATGGAGGGATACATGGTGCTGTTTTTGTAGAAAGGCAATAGAGAGCCTTGATGGTGTGTCTAGTGGTGGTTTTGTAATAATGGAAGGGATTTTGTAGTGATGATAAAGAAGTATAGACGTGTCTTTATGGAGCTGTGATGGAAGCTCTTGGAGGTGTATCTGTGCAGTGATAATAGAAGGATTTGGAGGTGTCTTGTAATGATGACGGACAGACTTGAAGATGTTTTTGTGGTGGTGATACAGTGGTCATTTTTTTTTTTTTTTTTTTTTAAGTGATAGAGGGGTTGGAGAATTTTTGTAGTGAAAATAATAGTAACTGGAGGTCTTCTTACAGTGGTGACACAATGGCCTATAAGTGTTTTTGTAGAAGTAATGGAGTGGTCTGGAGGTGTTTTTGAGGAGGTAATGAAGTGGCCTGGAAGTGTTTTTGTAGAGATAATGAAGTGGCATGAAGGTGTCTTTGTAGGGGTAATGAAGTGGTCTAGTCTAGAAGTGCCTTTTTGAGGTAAAGAAGTGGTGTGGAGGTGTCTTAGTAGAGGTAATGAAGTGGCCTGGAGCTATTTTTGTACAGGTAATGGAGTGGCCTGAAGGTGTTTCTGTAGAGGTAATGGAGTGGCCTGGTGGTGTTTCTGTACAAGTAATGAAGTGGTCTGGAGATGTTTCTGTAGAGGTAGTGATGTGGCCTAGAGGTGTTTTTGAAGAGGTAATGAAGTTGTCTGGAAGTGCTTTTGCAAAGGTAATGAAGTGGGCTGGAGCTGTTTTTGTAGAGGTCATGATGTAGTCTGGAGCTATTTATGTAGAGGTAATGAAGTAGGTTGGAGGTGTTTCTGAAGTGATGGAGTGGCCTGGAGGCAAGGTTGCCAACTTGGTAACTTGGTTACTAGATTTGGCAACTTTTAAAGTCGCTCAGCTACTTTTTCTTCCGTTTAGCGACTTGGTGACATTTTAGCTACTTTATTGTTTGGAGATTTTATTTTTTACCAAACCAAACCAATCTAAAAACAAAATTGTCTGCAAACATCAGCTAAAGAAAAAATATATATCAATAATATGGGCACATGTCCTCCATAGAAATCATTCGTGTCCTGGACATAGGGCTACATTCTCTTTACCTTAGGGCTATTTGTACTGTGCCACTCACCATGTCCATCCGGTCCTGTTCCCAATAGAATTCTCAGTTAAATCACACTGCCTTCGTCCCACACTCACTCACAGGCTGCAGCTAGCCTTTAGTGAGGAACATAATTCTGACAGTCAGGTGCCCTTCGTGTGTCTTATTAACCCATAATCACTCAGCTTGTCCAAGATTCAGAAAAGAGGCCTATTTTGCGTCGTGGACAAGACGGTGTTAGGCCTATGAGGCTGGCTGCCCATGACATCTCAAATTGAGATGTGCTGTTGCCATGTGAGGTGCAATCATATGGCTCCTGTCTCTACCATAGAGTTAGAACCCTATTGTCCGGAATCCCAGACATGTCTGGAGCATAGAAAAAAACTTCATTTTGAAAAATTGCAAAAAGCAACAAATGAAGCATCATGTGGGATGTATGAACTCCACGCACGCCAAGTTTCAGTGGCATACCTCAAGACTGAGGCTGGCTGTGATCCTTAGAAGATAAAAGTCATGTTTTCTCCCATTTTTGAAACCTTTTTTTTTTATTTTTTTTTTCCTTCTATGCTAGTTTCATTTCGAAATGTAAGTAACAGATAATTTACTTCAGAAATGCATGTATTTCATGTAAAAAATATAGGAATAAATTTGTGCCATTTATATATACATTTTTTAACCCCCAAAGGAATGTCCGGAATCCCGGACGTGTCTGGGGTCAAAGTACGAATCCAAAAGCCTGGTGATTATGGGTTAAGAAACAATAAGCATTTTTGAATGAGTGGCTCAATGACTCGAGAGATAATAAGTGGCTCACTACTCGTAAACTAGGAGAGAAAGTTATGAGCTACAGCAAATATTGCAAGTGACACTTGAATTCAAAACTAAATTACTGTATACTGAAAAGCACTGGAACACTACCAAACACAGGAAAGCAAAAGAATCATTTAGTTCTGAGAGGCAGAGTTATTCCATTAAAAAAAAAAAAAAAGTAATGACACAAGAAAATTGGATGGCTGAGTAGCTCTATTCATAGCAAAAAATTGTGCATAACAAGTAGCAGACCGACTGTCATGTAATGGGGGGATCCTCTCTTTGCCTCAGTGGTAATGTGCGCACACGTGAAGCGTGAGGGCCTGAGATTGAATCTCAACCAGACCATTGATTAATTTGTTAAGTTTCAGTTCGGTTATTACATTGGTTGGCAGCAGTGTGGGATGTGAGGCGAGGCTTGGAGGGCAATGATGTTGTTGGCTAGCTGACAATGTCCTAGTTCTTACATCCCTGGGATGAGCTGTTCAATGTGGTCTGCAGCGTCCCCAATAGCGGCCTCTGATGCTACGCTACCATGTGCTCGAAACTCATCAAATTAATCATCAATGGAAGAAAAGAGTGATGTAATGGGGTCTATAAGAGCCTGCACTGCTTAGAGGCAAGGCGGGGATCCTCTCTTTGGCTCAGTGGTAATGTATGCGCATGTGATGCACGAGGGCCTGCGATTGAATCTCGGCCAGACCAGTGATTAATTAGTTACGTTTCAATTCAGTTATTACACTCAGAGGTGTGCAAGGTGTGTTTCTGTGACAGGAAATGATGTAAAGAGCAGAAAATTAAAAACTCGAAGTGAAGAGCAATGGTCTGCAATTTGACTGTCCCTCACATTATCAATGAAATCATGGCTGATACAAGTGAAAGAAAGTTTAGCCTACCAGTTCATGAAAGTAATAACAATTCTGTGACAAAGTTATTAGATATTGCCATAATGCAATGCTGATGCAATATGTGATGCCATAAAACTATCTTTAAGAAATAAAGAACTGCAGAAACTTTCAGCAGTTGGGACTGTAGTGCATTAGTGATGACCAGTGTTAATAATGGTGTTTATGTGAAATTAAAGGTGGAAGTCCTTCGATTGCTGCTGATCAAATGTGTCATTCACTGCAACTTGCAGTCTCATATGTTGCAAAATGATCATCTCCCAAGGCACCAAGAGTGTTTAAATCTGAGACTTTCAGCTGGTTCTCATGTTCATTTGTGAGGCAGATAAGGTATATGGAGCTTTATGGCTTGATTAATGAAGGACAGACCCCTCTGAAACTAGTGCAGTTAGGTCAGACATGATGGCTAGTGACTGAAGCTGCCATAGTCAGAATTCTGAACCAGTGGACTGAGCCCAGTAAACATTTTGTACCTGCACGGGAAGAAGAGCACTGTCATACTGCTAGACTCCTTTTTCAGTGTCTTGTGATAAGAAAAACTATGTGTTTATGATGTATTTAAAGCACATTTTTGGAGGAGTTAAGTATGACAGCAAAAGGTTTGAAGCACAGGTGAACGATCCAATTACGTTACTGAATGATTTGCATCAGCTGACTGACTCCCAGGAAAAATAATAAAGTGACTCAGCTGAGAGTTTCGGGGAACCATACCCCTATTATCGACTGCCTTACAAGGTGAAACGATAATGTTTTTGCCTGTCTGTGTAAGTGTGTATGTGTGTTCCCATTATATCTCATGAATGGCTTGAGTTATCAACATGAAACCTTCAGGGTATCAAGATATGGCCAAAATCTTGGTAAGTTCGAAAATGGACACTCGGGGTCAATGTCAAGGACACCAAAATGGCTGCCAAAGGTCAAGCAGCTTTTACCACCCACCTTTAGCATCATTATATCTCATAAACAGCTTGAGCTATCAACATGAAACCTTCAGGGTATCAAGATATAGCCAAAATCGAAAATGGGCACTCGGGGTCAAGGTCAAGGCCACCAAAATGGATGCCATAGGTCAACTAGTTTTTTATTGCCCAGCTTTAGCACCATTATATCTCATGAACGGCTTAAGCTATCAACATGAAACCTTCAGGGTATCAAGATATGGCCAAAATCTTGGACTTGGCCAACAGCATATTTTGGTGGGTGATTAGTATTCAGCTCCCAAATGAGTATGAGAGAGAAATGAGGGAATGCAAGTTTCCTGATGAGGCAGATATTCATCAAAGGTGTATCCAGGTCGTTGATGAACTTGTAAAAACAGCTGCGTAACTACTTGCCTGATAACGTTCATGTCTTGGGGTCAATGTCATCGCTAAGTGCAAAAGAAATCAGGGATTCTGGACTTGGCTATGATGTCTGTTGGTGACGAAGGTACTCTCACCTGCACTGACTTTCAGTGGAAAAAATATTGCACAGTGTGGAAACAAGCTTCAGACACAATTCAGCTTTGGGTTGATGTGGCAGATTACAAAGATGCCACTTGGCAAAAGCCGTATAGTGATCTTTCTGACCTAGCTCTATCACTACTCACATTACCACATGCTCATGCTAATGTTGAGCTGTATTTAACCAAATGAACACTGTTAAGTCAAAACTCAGGAAAAGAATGAGTTTAATGTGTATGAAAGCACTCTTAGCCATAAAGTAAATGACTCTTAGCCTTACAGACTGAGGCGACAAGGAAGTGTTGCCATAACTACGAGTTGCCTGAGGAGGTCATTAAGAACACTGGCACAATGGAGGCTTACAAAAAAAAGTCAGGTACTAGCTAACAGGTCTGTAGCTTGGCCATCGAGGAAGATGAGCCAGGACTGGGACTTGACTGAGTTATTTTAATCACCTTCAAAGTATTGTTGATGGTCACTGAGGTATTATTTGTAGAATTAACGTTACACCACATTTTCATTGTTATTCTGATAACTATGCATTCAGTCTGTGTGGGTTACTTAGTGTTTTCATTGTTAACTTTACTGTAGACTATATTTAATAATTTAGCCAATGGAAGTGTTTTTGTAGTAGTAATGGGTGGTTTAGAGGTGCCTTTGTAGTGGTAATGGGTGGCCTGGAGGTATTTTTGTAATGTTAATAGATGGTCCGGTTATTTTGAAGAGTAGTTGTGAAGATGTTGGAGTGGCTTGGCTGCTTAGATATGCTGTTCTTACAACCCCCTAGAAGAACTCTTCAGTTGGAGTGGATCTACTGGCAATCAAGAAACATAAATATTTCAGATCAGCTACCCTATTCACTAACCAGGAGTGTCAAATTCCGGGAGAACTCTAATGCCTCTCAAGCGGGCATACTCCACCACGTCTGCCACATCAGCAGCGGTGTACATGAACCTGTTGGTGTAGGCGCCCAGTTTGCTGTATGGGGGAGAACAGGGAGTCAAAGGGGTACAAGAGGAGGTAAAGGTAAAGTGGACAGATGCAGTGAGGAGTTTAGACGTGGTGTTCATCTCTGTAACGTAGGTCTTTGAGTCTTTGGTGACTTATTCACCCAGCATCCTGGGATAGCCTACAAGGCCATTGCATCATCCAAGCTACCACAGTCATCTCCTCTGGGTGTTACCATTGCCAGTCTATTCATTATACCTATCAACCCACACAAGTTGCCCACACCAACTCTAAAGCTAACAGGCCAGCAGTTTTTGCAGCAAGCGATGCTTACTGCTCACGCACCGGTATTATAATTATAACAATAATAATAATAACAATAATTAAAAAACCAGGAACAAGGGCAGATTCAGGAACATTTCTGAGGTGATCACTTTCCAGAGTGATGAGGGGTTTGCATCTACTTTCTCTCAGCCAACTAAGTAATGTTTGTCATCCAGTGATGGTTTGCATAACATCTGTACAGAAGAAATGAACATGACAGCCAATAAAGATGCAGTCTAAGCATGTAAAGTACTATATACTAATTTTCAATAAGATAAAAGAGGAGTGTTGTCCAAGCAGCTTGGCCAATACTCCCACATTTGCCCTTGAGGAAGTAGGACATGGGTGAGAGAGGGAGAGAGAGAGTCAAAGGAGGAAGGACCATAGCCAGAGGCGTCTGATTTCTAAACTGCTCATGTGAGCAAAGCTTGTATTTGAAGCATTTTCAATTTCATACCCAGTTTTCTCCAGCCATGTCCAGTGCTGTGCAATGTGAGGTGAATCACGAGTATAAATGTAAGGGAGGGGAGACACCACGCCCCAGTTGTTTCTGAGCATGTGTAGTGTCATGGCGAGTAGCTGTGGCTATGGTTTCCCCAAAGGACACATACTGTTGGTAAGTATAAAATAATATATATGTGCAGTTTCCTCCAGTGTATTCAGAGAAAACATGGAAACTACTTACCCAATCCTGTGATATGCATGGCGATTTGAATTATAAAATAATATTACTGCGTCATAAAAGATGTTAGTATTCCCATGTAAAAGCCACATGACTGCAGTGGTGGCATATGTGAAGGGGTGATATTCTAGGATACACTTAATGAGTCGCAGTAGTAGTAGTTAGCTGATGGGAGACCATTCTTCAACATGTTTTAAGATATCAAAGCGATATCTGCCACCCTTCTCTTGTATGTTCTGGAGGAGGGTTGACACCCCCCCTAAAAATAATAATGGAAAATTTTATATTTTGGAAGACATTATCAAGGAAACGGAAAAACTTACCTGAAAAAGCTTTGTTGAAATCCATCTTCTAACTTTCCCATTTCTGATCGTTTTTATTTTGGGGACGGGAGATGACACCCCCCAAGAATCACTGGGAGGTACATGCTTCCCAAATACTGCTTTATGGATGAGACCCCATTGTACAAATATTATTAAGATATCAAAACCATATCTTCCCTCCTTTAACTATTTGTCAGAATTTTTAATTTGGTAAGGGGGTCTGACCCCTAAAATAAATCATGCTAAAAAAAATTGTATATGGTGGAAGAACTTCAAACAGACCAGAACTCACCTGGGAAGATTCATTTAAATCTATCAAATAGCTTAGAAGGACTAATGACATGCACACTCACACACACACACAGGCTGAATCTCACGCAATGATATAAGGCAAGTGTCGATATTATATATATACGTATACTGAATATATACAGTAGGCGCGGAAAATATTGACGCTTTTTTGCCGACGTCATTCTTTTTCGAGTTAAGTGAAGTAGGGTCAATACTACCCTCCCCTGTGATGCGAAATGAGCTGACGCTTTTTCAACGGGAGCTGGCAACCCTGCTTGATAGGTTTGGCACCACAGGAGCAGGCTCAGTAATGTTTGGGCAGCCACAGGAGGAGGATTGTCTCTGTGTGTGATGCACCACGAGGGCATGTTTTGACTCAAATAACACAGTTATTTGGTTACCTACCACATTCTCATCATGCCTAAAGTAACCACAAGCAAGGACAAACGTGTGGAAGTGATTACTTTATACAAAGCTGGCCACAAACTCCCATTTATTGCAAATCAGATGGTGTTAGACTGAGGACAGTGCAGAGACTGGTGAAGCGGTTCAAGGACAGTGGGGAGGCCATTCCTCCCACTCCACTTCCCAAGCCTGGGAGACCTCGTAAGACAACCTTCAGGACCCGTCAGCTGATCTCAAGGCAAGTTAGCAAGGATCCAAGGCTAACAGCACGGGATTTAAAAGAAAAGAACCCACAGTTGCTGGCAGATGTGTCTGTCAGAAGTGTGCAGCAGCTGTTGCATGACGATCTGGGCTACAGGAGTTTTTGTGCTCGTAAAAAACCACTGCTAACTGCACTTCAGAAGAAAAAGAGAGTAAATTTTTGTAAGAAATATCTTGCCTGGAGTGAGGAGCAATGGAAAACTGTGCTTTGGAGTGATGAGTCAACATTTACTGTCACTGGTACCCCTTCATCACGAGTGTACCGCAAACCAGGCAGTGACCCCCTGGATCCTAAGTACACTTCCAAGTTTGTTAAATACCCAGCCTCACTCATGGCTTGGGGCTGCTTTACATATTATGGTGTTGGTAGGTTGGTAATTCTACCTGCAAATGAAAAAGTGAACCAGAACAATTATTTGGAGCTCTTATGTGATGTTTTAAGTGACTCTTTTGATAAAACCAAGGCAAGAGTATTTATGCAAGATTCTGCCCCTGCACATGTTGCAAAGTCAGTGAAACAGTGGCTAACAGACTGTGAGGTTCCCTTTATTCGAGATTGGCCCGGAAACAGCCCAGATATCAATCCCATTGAGAATTTATGGGCGCACATGAAGCGGCAGCTGCGTAGTATGGACACATCATCTTTGCCTAAACTTGAGGCTGCAGCTATGGAGCAGTTTTAGTCCGTCTGTTCTGCAAAACTACGCCATCAGTCTCCCCAGACGCCTTAAGAAGATAATAAAGGTGAAGGGGAATGCCAGTAAATACTAAATTCAATGGTGAGTGTTAATTTATTTGTTTCTCCTTGCTAACCACAAGAATGTTTTCTTTTTTTAAGATGGCGTCAACACTTTCCGCGCCTACTGTATATATATATATATATATATATATATATATATATATAT
>JAGKTI010008809.1:15587-32544 GCA_018397915.1 Birgus latro
ATCTAAATCATGGGGAAAGGAAAAATACGATTTTTAGGGTGGCAAATCAGGTGAAGAGGGATAATCAGGACATTGTAGGTGAGCAGTGTGTGAAGAGTGATGAAGGAAGGGTAGTGGTGAACAGCGGGGATATTAAAGATGCATGGAGAGAGCATTATAGCTGGTTATTGAATGAGGAGTTTGACTGGGATAGGGAAGGTTTGGAGCCAGCAGATCCAGTGTTTGGCCCTTGGCCTTTGATTGGCACTGCTACTGTGAGTGAGGCAATAGGCAGGATGCGGGTGAGGAAGGCAGCAGGTGTGTCTGGGTTGATTGGTGAAATGTTGAAGGCCTCAGGAGATATTGGGGTGAGGTTAGTCACTGACCTGATAAATATGATTATATATAAGTGTGTTGTCCCGGATGACTGGCTGAAGAGTGTAATTGTAAATGTATACAAAGGGAAGGGTGATGCCCTGGAAAGGGGAAATTACAGAGGTATAAAGCTCTTAGATCAGATAATGAAAGTAATGGAGAGAGTTCTAGAAGATACGATTGGAGAAAGAGTGAATATTGATGAGATGCAATTTGGGCTTATGCCAGGCAGGGGGACCACTGATGCCACATTCATTTTTCAACAGCTTCAGGAAAAATATATTGGAAAGAAAAGGGAATTAGTTTCGTTTCGTTTTTGGAGGCTCCAACATGCTTGCATGCGTTCGCCTTGGTCACCTAATGGCAGCTCTCCACGCTGCTCGATCCCTGGCAGCCTCCCTGTTCAGTCCCTTAACCCTTAATTCACACTTAATGACCTCGTCCCATGTCTTTCTCGGTCT
Organism: Birgus latro; assembly: GCA_018397915.1. NCBI lineage: Eukaryota > Metazoa > Arthropoda > Malacostraca > Decapoda > Coenobitidae > Birgus > Birgus latro. The sequence goes on from JAGKTI010008809.1 coordinate 16,403, forward strand.
ACCCCTCCCCCAATATTAACACCTCTCACCCTCTGTACCCAATTATCATCCCCCATCCTCTCCTCATGTCCAAACCACCTCAGCCTACCTCTCCTCATCACAACACCAATACACTCCAGTCCCATCCTACCTCTCAACTCTTCCATCGTAAACCCAGCCCCCCCCAGGCCTTGCACGCAGGGACACACTGCACATCCACCTAATCATTGTCATTTCTGTACGTACGTATTTTGTTTTTGTTGATTTGGAAAAGGCCTTTGACAGAGTCTCTAGAGAGGTGGTGAAGTGGGCAATGAGAAAGCTATGGTTGGAAGAGTGGCTGGTTAGGGTGGTTATAGCCATGTACGTGGGCGCTCGCACCCGGGTAAGAGTGAATGGAGTTTCGAGTGATGAGTTTTCCGTGAATGATGGTGTGCATCTGGGGTCAGTTTTGAGTCCCTTGTTGTTTATCATGGTACTTGAAGCCCTGTCACGCGACTTCAGAGATGGACTCCCGTGGGAGATGTTGTATGCTGATGATTTGGTGTTAATTGGAGAGAATGAAAAGGAGGCGGAGGAAAGATTTAAGAAATGGGGAGATGGTATGGGGCATAAGGGCTTAAGGGTAAATGCAGATAAAGCAAAAGTGATAATATGCAGGGTGGGTGGCGGTACAATCAGAGGAGAGGGAGAGTGGCCATGTGCAGTTTGCCGCAAAGGTGTGGAAAGTACTTCCATCTTGTGCAGTGTTTGTGATAAATGGGTGCACAAGAGATGTAATGATATTAGAAGTAGACTGCAAGATAATGCTGATTTTATGTGTGTGGCATGTCTGGGAGAGCAGATGGAGATTGTTGGGCGTGAAAGGATTGAACTTGCTGGTGAGTCTCTTGAGTGTGTGGAAGAGTTTTGTTATTTGGTAGACATGTTATGTGCTGGAGGTGGGGCTAGAGCTAGCTCGGTTGCTAGGGTGAGAAGTGGTTGGAAGAAGTTCAGGGAGCTGTTGCCTTTCCTGACATTGAGACAACTCTCCTTACGTGCTAAGGGATCTTTGTATGCAGTATGTGTTAGGAGTGTGATGCTGTATGGTAGTGAGACCTGGACAGTAAAGGAAGAGGATATTCGCAGGCTTACACGTACAGAAATGACAATGACTGGGTGGATGTGCAGTGCGTCCCTGTGTGCAAGGCCTGGGGGGGCTGGGTTTACGATGGAAGAGTTGAGAGGTAAGATGGGACTGGAGTGTATTGATGTTGTGACGAGGAGAGGTAGGCCGAGGTGGTTTGGACATGTGGAGAGGATGGGGGATGATAATTGGGTGCAGAGGGTGAGAAGTGTTAATACTGGGGGAGGGGTAGACCGAGAAAGACATGGGACGAGGTCATTAAGTGTGACCTCAGGGTTAAGGGATTGAACAGGGAGGCTGCCAAAGATCGAGCAGCATGGACAGCCACCATTAGGTGACCAAGGCCGACGCATGCAAGCATGTCGGAGCCTTAAAAAACGAAATGAAACGAAACTATAGAAATTCAGAGTAGGCTATACTGCCAAACGTTTTCCATTTCGCCAAACAAGTATTTCTGATTGCACATAATTTCATCACTAAACAAAATCAGCATGATCGCTGGACAAATCAGACTGATCACTGCACATTTGCTTTAAACACTGCCTTGGGAGCTAACTTATGCTTACACTTGCACTGCAACTAAGTGCCACATGGCATCTGCCCCTACCTTTACCTTTACCTTCACCTATGGTACAAGTAATCTTATGGCTTTTATGAGAGGAATGAGGAAAGCTAAACCTGTGACTTCCAACTCTCTTGTGTCATGCCCCAAGAGGGATCAAAGGAGCCTTGTTCTGAAGATCTCATCCCATGCAAACATAGGGAAAAGAGTTAAGGTGCTCCCGATATGCCTGATCTCTGACCTGAGGTTGGGGAATGCACTGCTGACATAAGGGAAGCTCTGGTCATCCACCACGTGCCAGTGGAACACATTAAACTTGTTCATGGCCATTAAGTCAAGCGTTTCCTTCAGCATGGCCACAGGAAGGAAGTGGCGGGATGTGTCCAGCATCAAACCTCTGAAGTGGTGGCAGAAAATTAAATTCAGCCTTTCAGTATGCTAAAAACAATCATCAGAAAAATCACAGAACACTACATAAAAGTATAAATAATACATTTATAACAGCAAACTGTATCAGTACTCATAATGTAAAATTTCCAAGCAATTTTGATTAGCAGGTGACTATGATTAAAGTTTGAGGGTAATAATTTTTTCTATTTCTTTTGCACATTTTGCCTCTATATTAATGTACTGTGTGCTTACAATTTTTTTAAAGCTTAAAAAAAAAAATCCTGTGCCTCATGCCAGGCTGGCAGACTGCAATGAGATATTAAGAGAGTGCACTTCAAAAAAATACAAAAAACATTTGATGACCAGCTTTTATTGGGAAAGAACATTTCACTCTGGTGAGCTTTACAAAATTGGGTGGCATGATGAAACTCATGAAAATGAAAGTTTGTCCCTCAAGTATAAGGCTTGTCTCTTGCTTTGCTATCCTCATTTTCATCTCACAGAACTTGATATCATAGTCATAGTCATCTCTTAAAAAAAAAAAAAAAAAAAAAAAAAGACCATTTGGCTTGCTGCTGTTTGGTGTTCTTTGTACTCCTTTGTCCTCAAAAGGTAAACTTTGTACAGCTAACTACACTGTCATTATTCCTTGCCTGTCATATATAAAGTGTGTGTGTTGTAGTGGTATATTCCAGTATAAATCAAGTATCAAGAACAAAATGGAAGAATTTTTAGGGGAGGTGATGTCATAGAAGGAAGGATCACCTCTTAACAGGGGCAGGCTTGTTAAGAGGTATTTCTGTCTGGGTACTCCTTTCTGAATGCAGCATCAGGCACTAGGTAGGCAGGCAGATGATACTCACCTGTGCCCAAAGCGAGGGTAATCCATAATCTGCGTGGAGTTGATGCTAAAGGCTGATCCATCTGGAACTAGGATCTGAGAAAATGTTTCCAAGCCCCTCAAGATACCCCAAATGCTCTGAGCAATGATGCTTCCCTCCCCTGGCGAGTCAGGGGCGTCAATCTGAGAATTTGGAGACAGAAAATAAAATGAGAGTTGAGAACTCTGCAAAATTCTGAAGGACAGGATGATTAGTGTGTAGTCTGGCTGACTCAGTTTTTCCTGAGAATATAATGTTTGAGGAGGAAGCCAAAAATAAATTGGATGGGTAGAGAAAAGCCAGTGGGACAAGCTAAGATGGTTATGGATGGTTGGAAGTACTGTACACCCAGTCAAGACAGATATTGTGTGGGGAAATGTGTTGGTAAAGCGATTTCTCCTGAAAAGCTGATGTGTGTGGGCTAAAACAGGGTGAGGTGGGTAGATAAAAGTGGGCATGGTGGCCCAAGATGATGATATGATAGAAGGACAGGGTTAGGAGGGAGGAGGGAGTAGCCTATATCTAGTAAAGATGGATACAATGATTGTGTGATTTCGTGGTCCTTGTGGGGTGAAAGCTTCGACAGAAGTGTTCATCAAGAAGATGAAGAAAGGAAGAACACTCTGTTCTTCATACTTCATCGATCTATCTGTGTATCGATTTATCCTTTTATATTCATCAATCTATCTGTGTATCGATTTATCCTTTTATACTCATCGATCTATCTGTGCATCGATTTATCCTTTTATATTCATCTTATTATTTATTTATTTTTTTTTAAGGAGCATAGGGACCAGGGCCTAAACTAATCAGTCTTGACATCTAAAGCAAGAGCAACTAGCCTGGCTCGCTCATGAGTACCACTGTGTGAGCAATATACTCCAGCTTCCCTTCCGACATAAACTCGTACAGGCCCCATCTGGTTGGAGTGCCTTAACCAGCTAGACTCTGTAGTACCATGCCTCATTTGGCTATATGGTTACTATACAATGAAGTAATGATTTCACTTCACTGTCACTCAGTATAGTTACCTGAATGCAGCACTACACTGAGTGAGTGGATGGTGAGCTCCCCCGCCTACTCATAATGCAAGAAAAACAGTACAGTAATATTTTGCTGCTTCATTATCCTATTGGAAGATCAAAGTCATTGGCAAAATACCATCGTAATTATTCCACTTCCATGGATACCCTCTCTTGTGTCCTCCAAAACCCTTTCACACCACTACAAGTCATATTCTCATGGACTTTGCAGGCTTTTCTAGCATTTCTTGCCTACTGATTTATCTTACATAATATATTTTATTACCGTCTTGTACTACATGTTCTTTTCTTCCTGTTACTACCAGGATAGATGGGATAAGTAACATGTACATGATTATTACATGATTCTACAAATACAGAAGAAAATGGTTAGGAAAAGGTGGTAGCGAATCTCCTTAACCAATGGGAATACACCCCACCTCACCTTGATTTGGTAGTGTTCATCCATGTTGTGATAGGGGTGGGTCTCACAAGGGGCAAGAAGATTGACATTTACTTCATCTAGGTAACCACTAAAGGTCTCCATCTTGGTCCATGGCTGGTTGGTGTATGTCTGAGTGAAGGTGAAGGAAAAAGTAAGCGGTTCTGGATGTAAACTATTGCGTATTTTAATTAATATAAGCTGGGTAATGTTAGGTTCATTTTAGTATGGTTGTGCTCAGTCAGTTTTGGTAGGTTAGCATGTTAATGCTGCATAAAGTTTGATAAAACTATATTAAATGGGTAAAGTTGGGTTGAGATAAATCAGGGTGGATTAACCTGGGTAAGTTCTGACTAAGTTCAATTAAACACATGCACATACAGTAATTATAAACACCCATAAATATGACAATGGTGGTAACCATAACCATACATATGAATCACCGACCCTTGAGCTTGCGGATGAAAATATAATGTCCATGTAGCGTTTCAAAGCCTTATCTAAGATGTCACATGTATGGCTGCCAGTGGTGAACCTGAGGGAGTAGGAGAAAAAAAATTATAACAGCAGATAGTAACATCACTCCACTTTTTAACCGAACTGTTATGAAGCCCTACCACAATACTCCAAGAAATTCGTTGGGCTTGGAAGATTACAATATTGTGTTTCAAAAGTCACTGCTGTCTCATTATTTATTGTAAAGATGTAGGTCAGTATTCATATCCACAGTAGTACAGGGCAATTACAATGCATCTGACCCACAGCTCACAAAATGAGAATAAACAATGAGTACAAGCTCTCACCTGAACCCTTTGTACAGCATGAAAGCAAGTTACTGGAATGGCAAGGCTGTAGTTTATGTAACTGGGTACCATGGGTGAAAATCTGGGAAAGCTCCCACTTCTGTAAAGCAATACTGTGTCTTCCTTTGTAAAACAGTATAACCCGATTACCAAAGCAAGGAACATCAAAACAACACCCAGCACACGATATCATTCACAAATACTGTCATCTCTCCCCCCTTGCCTGCCTCAAACCAGCTTCCAGAAGCATATCCATGCTCAAATCACTCGCCACTCCATTCCGTCACTCAAAGACAACACACAGCTGCATGCATGGCCTCCTAATATCCACCATTCTGAATCCTACCTCCCATGTGAGGACAGGGTCCACCTGGCCAGGCTGAGATGTGGGCATCATCCAGCCCTCTTGGGTTTTAAGAAGAAGCTGGATGACTCTGCCACCGATGCCTGTCCAGGATGCAACACAGCACCCCATACTATTAAACACATTATGGAAGACTGCACTGCACACAATCGCCTATGCCAACAACACAACATATGCTCCTTGAGAGTTCTGTGGGAAAGCCCGGTCTTGGCCGTGGCCTTCCTTAGGGACTCGGGGCTGTTCGGCCAGAATGCCTACGGAACAACTACTACTACCAAAGCAATAAGTTTAAAAGGTTTCGGACATTATCAGTTATAAAGTCTCGTCAATTTTACATACAAACCACACCTATTGGCAGTAACCTAACTGGTCCTAACCTTGAGTTACTTCTGCAGAATTTCTGTCACTCTATCTATAGCCAGATACCTTAATCACATGAGAAGTTGCCACAAATGAATGGTCTACATGTCACTGTGTCCTCTGCCATCAGGCTATCTTCTCTCCAACTAACACCACCCTCACCACTACACCTCTCCATTCCATCCCGCCATCTCACTTGCATACCACTCCACCCAATCCCTCTACCACATACTTGGCCTACCCCTCCCCTTCTCCCCTTCCATCTCACTTGCCTACACTCTCCTAGGCATCTCACATCCTACATTCTCTCCACATAACCCATGACAGAATCAGTCCGACAACTAACAAGTTAAAATAAAAGGGTGGGGGGGTGAGGGAGGATGGCAAAGGTGTACTATGCACATATTGTAATGAAGGAAAATTATTGTAATGTCCCCTTATTCAGATAATCATTTTTATTGAAAGTAACAGCTTTCTGAGAGACAAAGAGGCCGCATTACGCCATGTTCATCCGCATTAAGTAGTCACCTGTGTATATAGTATCGTACATTTAAAATAGTGTAACACAGATTTTTACGTCAACTGTGATACTAGTGAACAGAGTTAGTGTAGAAATGATGTATTTAGTTGGAAAGTAACGTATTGTTAATAAGGTTAGGAAAATAATTTGAAAGCCGCGCCGAGCGCCGATGTGTTTGAGAGAGTCAGAACTGAGCCGTGGTGCCAGGCAGACGTGTTCTCGAGAGTTGTCCATATTTCTTCCCTTTCGTGCTGAGGAGTTTAGAGATGGGGAGTGTCCTGCGAGTTTGCTGAAGAGTTTGGGAGATGGAGAGTGTCCTAGGAGTGTAGCTGTGTCGCTAATTAATGCAGGGTCGGAGGACAACAGGATTTCTGTGTTGGAGGTTAGCCATGGCGAAGCGCTGGGACTTGCATCATCAATTGGTGGGTAACATGTGCTCTCCGTATAACTCCCAGACGCCTACTCATACTCAGTTTTGAGAAGTTAAGTGAAGCCTTGATTATCAAACCAACTTTGTGAATTGTTTTGGGTCCCAACCTACGTGAAACAGAAATAACTAAGCGAGAATACACACAGGTGTTAAATAGCCGTTCGGACCGTTGAGTGAGAAACTTTCAAAGTTAGAGAATGTTCTGGTAAAGATTGTAGCACTGTACTATTCTTTCAGTTTCGTCATTATTTTGAAATGTGAGGAAAAGGGAAGGTGTATATCTCTCAGTTATATTTAAGGTGTATATCTCTCAGTTATATTTAAGGTATATTTCTCAGTTAAATATATATATAAGGTAAATTTCTCTCAATTATATATATCCTGTATAAGGTATCTCTCAATCATATAAGGTAAATCTGTGAAGTGAACAACAGATTACTGGAAGTATGTTTTTCTTTTGTTGAGGATTGTGAAATGCTTGATCTCTATTTTGGAGTATTAACTGTGATTTGAGTAACCTTTTTACTGGCATCCGCCTATAGTCAACTTTCATATAAGAATTTTTTCAATAGAATGACTAATGTTAGATATCTGTGTAAGCAGGGGGCCAAAATTTAAAATAGTGTTTGTTTATTTGTTACCCCCATGGTCATATCCATGCTCCGTTATATCTTGGAAGGTAACCTTTATGTCAATGAAGGATGGTATTAGATGTTTATAACATGGTTTATCAAGAGTACGCCCAGAGGGTGGTGTGTTGATTGTAACTGAAATGATTTTCTGGTATATTTAGAATGTTAATACCTGATCTGACTCGTCCCTAACGAAGTGGTGTCATATAATATTTTGTCCAACCAAGTGTGAACCAGTCACTATTGAAATTCTTTTCCATTCTTGCATTTTATTTGAGTTTTTGGAGCATGTAATAAAAATCCTTGTAATCCTGCATTCATACTGGTCTTCTTCCTTCTCCTGCTCATGAAGACTGTACATGGCTTGTTGGTGGTAGTGGTATAATATTTTTGTTGAGAGTGTACTGAGGTAATTCACACAGACGAGAGAACTAGTGAAGAGGAGACTACTCATGATCCGTCGAAATCCAGTGGACCGAGTTTCTCATGAATTATGCAGTAAGTATCAAGGTCCATGTTTGTCCCTAACCTGTTACAGGCCTACGGCTGCTCAGGCCACTCGCTACCCTTGTTCTATCCCTATTGTCCCGAGCATAACCCGTAGGCTGATCCCAAGAAAATGTAATATTAATTCTAAGTCTTCTTAGTCCAGTTTACCCATCACAAGGCTGGTGGCTTATTCTGTTTTAAAATTATATTTGTTTCTCATCATATATTGGTGGCAGACAGTTATAGAAAATTCAAAATTAAATCAACATTGTTTTCTCAATACATATTGTAACATCTGCAATACAATATGCTGAGGAAGATGTGCCATAAAGCCTCCTATCCCACCTAAAATACAGCACATTGTAGGAAGTTTGCTACAATGTTGGTGGTACTTACTTGAAAGTGTCTGGCCTGATGATGAGGTAGGTGGTGTTGATCAGTGACATCTGTGGGCGTGGCCAGGCCTCTCCCTTTGTGGGCCACACCGAAGGGTTGCCGCCACCCACCACACCACCCACGTACAAACCCACCACCGCTGCCACCACTGCTGTTCCAGTATTAGATCATTACCATCTATCAGTCACATACTGCCCTATCAGGAGTGTAGCAACTCGGGACTAGGCTACTTAGTCCAGACATTTAAGGCGATTACCATGAGTGGTAATGTGGCAAAAAAGGAAAAAAAATCACTCCAGAATGTAAAACCTCTATAGGCCACATCTGTTTGATGCTACCTAATCCACTAGACCACCATCCACCCATTTGTTTATATCTATCTATAGCCTGACGCCCTAATCCTGCAAAGGGTGGACGTAGACAAAATGCCTCCAAGTCGCTATGTCACCCACCATTTGTTTACCCTCCCCCTTCCCTCATATACCTCTCAACTCCATCCCTCCACCTCATCCTCGGTCTTTCCCTCCCTCCACCCCACCTGCATACACCCTCTTAGTCAGTCTTTCATTCTCCATTCTCTCCACATGTCCAAACCACCTCAGTGTATTTCTCCTAATCTTCTCAACCACATCCACATCCACCCCACAACGTTCCTTCACTTCATTCGTCAACCTGTCCCTCCATGTCACTCCACATGCTCCTCTCAAGTAACTCATTTCCATTGCTCTCTCTTGACTTGTTACCCTCTAGCAAGGTCCATGCCTCGCTTCCATATGTCAGGATAGGGATCACAATACTATCATGCAGTGACTTCTTGACTTCCATACTCACCTCCCTATTTCTCATCACCACTTTCAGCGAACTAACAACATTCCTTCCCTGCTGTACCCTTTCAAGTATTTCATCCCCAAAACTTCCATCCTTACTCATCACACTACCCAAGTATTTGAATGCACTCACATTCTCCATATCCTCACCATCCAATGTCACAGTGCATTCTGTGACTTCATTCCTCTCAAACACTATAACTTTACTCTTGTTTACATTAACTTTCAGATTCCTTTTCTTACACACTGTCCCAGATTCATTCACCAAACCTTGCAACTCCCATTCATCTTCACTCAACAATACTGTATCATCAGCAAACAACAACCCCGGAATCTTCCACATCTCACTCTCATTCAATAGAGCCACTCCCACATCCACTGCCCTACCTTGCACCTCCTTTACAACCCCATCCATGTATATATCAAACAGCCATGGAGACATCACACAACCCTGTTTCAGTCCCACATTCAGATCAAAGAACTCACTCAGCTCTCCTTCGTACATACTCTTCACAGCACTCAACAATTTCCCCTCCACTCCATATATTCTTAAAACCTTCCACATATCTTGCCTATCTATTCTGTCATAAGCTTTCTCCAAGTCCATGAAGGCAGCATACACTTTCTTTCCCTTCTCTAGATACTTCTCCACTAAACGTCTTAGAACAAATATCTGATCTACACACCCTTTTCCCTTCCTAGATCCCCCTTGTTCTTCTCCAACTAACTCCTCTGTTATATGCCTAACCCTGTCAATAAGTATTCTACCATATATCTTTCCAGTCACACTAAGAAGGCAAATACCCCTATGGTTACCACATACTTCTCTCTCCCCTTTTCCTTTATATAAAGGAACAATTATACCTGATTTCCAGTCCACTGGGACCCTTCCCTCTTCCCAAGCCAATCTACACAACTTCCATATCCATTCCACAACAATCTCACCTATACTTCAGCATTTCACCACACACTCCATCAATTCCTGGGCCGAAATTTCCCATCTTGATCTTCTTCATTGCTTCCACTACTTTCGCCCTACTGATCTCTTCCTCCCTCCTCTCACCTCTTCCTCTCCCTGCCATTCCCCAACCACTTATACTCGCACTGCTCTCACTCTCTATATTCAATAAATCCTCAAAAGGCTCCTTCCATCTCCTCATTTTCTCTCTCTTCTCCACCAGCAATCCATTATTCCCATTTTTCGCTCCCCTACTATTTCCCTTTTCACACTCTTACTTTCTTTGCCTCCTTCCAAAACAACTTCTTACTCTCCCCCCACTTTACACTCAGATTCCTTCCAAACTCCTCATCCACTTTCTTCTTACTCTCCTTCACCAATCTCTTCACCTCTCTTCTCCAGCTCACATATACCTCTCTCTCTTCTCTCTCTCATCTCCCCTACCTCTGCTCGATAGCCATTCACTATATGCCTTCTTCTTTTGTTCCACAGCTCGTTTCACCTCATCATTCCACCATGCTGTCCCTTGCACACCCCTGCATCTCCTCCTCACTCCACAAACCATCTCACACACTGCACCTATCTCTTCCGTGAAAATCTTACATACATTTTCCACCCCTTCCATCTGCTCTAACTCATACGTTCCCAATCTTTCTTCCACTGTGCTCTTATACTCTGCCATTTTCTCACTATCTTGTAACTTCTCCACTCTTCTCACAGGAGCTATTTCCTCCTGTCTTCCCCTTGGTTGCTTCACCCACTTTCTTTCCGGCCTTAAGAGATTCCATTCCCCCACCCTCTCCACACTCTTGCATCCAATACTTGTCTTCTCATTCACTCATCCACACACATGTAATCTATCATTGCCTTTCGTTCTACAAATTCACCATCCATCCTAATATGACTCTCCATGTATACCTGTGATCATCTTGTGCTGAAAGTAGATGTTGGTTACTGCCAACCCCTTACCAGTACAGATGTCCACAAGGGCACTACCATTCCCATCTACCTCAGCTGGCACACCCCACTGACCAACCACTCCATCCACTCGTACGTTCCCAACTTTGCCATTCATGTCTCCAATCAAAAACACTCTCTCACTCCTCTCAAACTTGTCCATGCATGCTTCTACACTTGCCCAAAACTCATCTTTCACTCTTGCCACTCGGTCCTCTGTCGGCAAATACGCACATACAATTGCCCAAACTTGTATACCTACTTTCATCCTCACCCATACAATCCTTGCACCCACTGTTCCATACTCTCTTATATTCTCCTTCCGCTTCTTGCTTATCATCAGACATACTCCTTCCCTTGCCCTCTCATTCTCATTATCACCCGCACACATTCCTACACTGTATTCCCATTCTCTCACCCTTTCAACTTTCCATTTAGTTTCAGTCAATCCACATACATCCACTCTTGCATCCTCAAGCACCTGAACAATCTCTCTCTCTTTCACTTCATCATTCACTCCTCTCACATTCCACGTCCCCACCCTCAGAATGTCCTTTGTGCGTCCCTGAGTCGTCAACGTATAGTCCATCCGGGTCCGAGGCATTTTATTCGCTTGTTTAGTTAGTTCTTTTTACGGGGTGGGGCAGTAACCCACCACCAACCCTTTTAGTCGCCTCATATAACAAGCAAGGATACTGGGGGAGTATTCTTGGTTATATGCTCCAGCTAATGCAATAAATTGCTTCCTGGGCTACAAGAAATGAAATACAGACAGGAGCTGCTGACGACGCGACGGCCGGAGCTGATAGCACCAGCGCCCCCAACCCCCCAAGTACTACCAGGGGCCCGCCGCTAACACTGAGCGGCTCAAGGCAGGAACGGCGCACCTGTATTCCTCCCCGGCGCCCCTCTTACTCCCAGCCAATGCCCCAGGAAGGTAGCAGTCGCCATCACCGTGTCTCCAGCCAGAATTTCATTCGCCCGGTTAAGGGTGGAGTTAGCAACTCCACGCAATGCTGTAGTACTGGCGACAGTCGTACCAGGTACGGGATACAACCGGCCTCAGTCCGTTCCCCAGTTGCATCCTTGCTACAGGGCCGCAACACAGGCCGTAAGTCATGTCGGTCGGGCAGGACAGGCCAACAGCCATCCGCTTCCTGTAGTTGTGCCCCCCAGAGCAGCGCCGCAGTATTGGCTACAGGCCGCGCTGGGTTAGAGGCAGGTTTGGCCATTGTCCGTCCTTCTGCTGCAAGTCCTCTTCACTCCATGGTACAGGCCCACAGCCACACCAGAGCTACAACCTCCTGTGCCACCACAACGTTGGCCTCTAGTCACATCCAGCCAGAGGCATAGCAGGCCATTAGCCGTCCCGTAGCTGCAGTCTCCTATGCCACTACGGTGTTGACCACTAGTCACGTCAGGCCGGAGTTTAAGCCAGCCATCATCCGCTTCTCTTCCACAGGAGATCCTGTAGCCCAAGAAGACCAGTCCCTCGAGCCGTGGCAAGGCCTTACCCGAGGTCTTGGTTCCCTGCGACTCCAACCGTGTGAGCAGCAGCAGAGACGGAGTCCTAGCAGACGTGGCAGCCAACGACCAGACCAGTCCACCACTCCCCTAGCCCGAGGTTCCCGCATGGCGATCCTGACGGTGACGCCGCCCTCCAGCCGTTGCCGCAGTCCAGCCACCCCGGGTTCCTGTGCCCTGGGTCCCCAGTCACCCTGGGAGTTGCCCCGAACACCAGGGCGCGACCACTCTGAGTCCCTCCAGGACTCGACGTCAGGCCAGTCTCCTGGCTATCTTCGGGCCGAGCATCTAGCCCCCCTGTCTACGTGTGGGGCCTCAACCAGGGCGTGCTATTCTGTCATTCCTCCAGCCAGAGGAACCTACCAACGGCCCCTCAGTGAAAGTGTATCAAGAGGACCTACATAGTGTGTGCTGTTTTGAACCCAAGATATTCATGTACATTAGTGATTACTTATAGTGTGTCCTAGCGATAAATCGACCAGGAACCCCAAGTGTAAGATCTGACGAGCACATTTGTCCTCCTGGCTTAGCATATACCTTAAGTGGAGTCCCGTGAAACTCCCTCAGTGAATGATATATTCCAGCGGCCCACAGAACAATAATATCATATAGATTGTGCCATTCCCTTGGTCCATTATAACTTACCCCTCCCCAGTGTACCGGCACACTAGAAACGCCACAGTAACCAACAGAACAGCAACATCATATTAATCGTGCCATTCCCTTGTTCGTGTAACTTCTCCCTCCCCAGTGAAGAGCCGCACAAGTGCAACACTGCGGAAATACCTCAGTCTCCCCTTACAGTGTATCATAGCGCAGTAGACTCCAGTCGAGGTTGACCAGGTGAATGTCTTCCACACCAGGTGTTAACGTAAATTGTACCAGTGTATCAGTGCCGTCCAGTGCTATACTCACAAGGGAAATTGTAGCAAGTACTTTCCTGTGTCTTGAATTGTAAGTGTAATCTAAGTGCAATAAGTGCTGGGTGAATACTACCATAATTTCCCTAAGCCGGTAGAGGGACAGATTTCCAGTCAAGTAAAACCTTGTGTTAAGTTGTTAACCCATCCCTGGCCAACCCAGCATCCAGTGTATTTGTTGATGTATTATTGTCTCTGGGAAGATATTTGTAATACATGTGTGTAACAGTCGCTGTCTTGTTTTTGTGTCCAGTCCTTTTCCTTAGAATTACCGACCTGGTCTAGAATAGGGACCCGCTGTAGCCTGCGTGTTTGAGGGACGAGAAACCGGCCCACAAATACGTAGCATAACACTGGTGGCCAGCGGTGGTTCTTTACCCGGATGGTGGAAAGAAGGACTGGAAGAAAAAAACTAACAAAATGGCAGCTAAAACACATGTACCCCTACCAAAATTCGATCCAGAACAATGTGACATCACTACGTACTTGGCTATGGTCAAACCAATATTTGATATTGGATTTGATAATGATACACAGAAAATAGCTGTCACTCTACCTCACCTGGGAAAGGCAGTAGCAAGTATAGCACCAAAAATAGTCCCAGATCTCACATAGGCCAGATTAACAAAAATTGTAACAGAGGCTATTACCCCATCATTATGGAAAGTTGTCGCGATGTCACAACTCGACGCCTTGAAATATGACAGTGACTTGGACAACACATTGATCCAAGCTCGGCGACTCATCACCGCCGCGTACTTGGATGCCGACATAGAGGCCCGGGACGAGCACATATTCAACACCCTCCTTAGAGTCCTTCTGGGCACAGTGAAAGAACATTTCACTATACATGACCCAGCAGGAAATTTCGACCGCAATGTCCAACTCATTCGCCGCCTCCTCGCAGCACGCCCCGACACACAACACATCAGGGTCGTTAGCCTGTTCCCCACGAAACCTTTCCCTTGACCACCCCATTTCCATCCAGTCCCGACACCAGGTGTCCCTGTCCCGGCTCCCCCAAGAGCCCGCCCTACCAAGAAACAGCCGCCACAAAAGGAAAATACCAACCTCATCACCATCAATCCGTGGGAATTCACAGGCTGTAATAGCCGCTGCCCACTTCACAATATACGTGAGCAATTGAAGGCAGCGTGCAGAACAAGAGCTAATCCGCCGGGGCGCTGCCAAATCCCGGCGGTAGAGGAAAATCCTGCTAACTCAGGCCCCTCTCTCATCGGTAGACACGGGAGCCGCCAGGTCCTGCCTGTAAACGCATTTCTACTCCCGCCATAAGAAGACTTTCGGCCCCCTTTTCCCCACTTCAGCCCACCTCATAGACGCGGTGGAAGGCCCCTTGCCTATCTGTGGGGAGACCTGGGCCCTACAAACCAAGACTCACCAACCAGCCTCCACTTACCATCCTTTCATTGTTTTCGACTCGTCGTGCCGTGCTTATGATGGCTACTTGGGTTTGGACCTGCTCCAAAAGTTGCACACCCACATTGTCTGCCACGGGAGACGACTTCATTTCCAGCCGCCCCCTCGACAGCCCCCAGCCCTCTGCATGTGCACACAGCAAGACGACACCCCACCCCCTCCCTTGATCGACCCTCCTCCTCCTCCCCTTTCTCGTGCCCCAGCTCCTCCTTACCCCCCTTTTCCTGCGACCGTCGCGTCCACCCTCACTATTCCCCCCCACCACAAAGCTTGGCTGCAGATCAATAAGCCCATGGGGACCCATTCCCTCTTCTCTCCAAACGTCCCAACCGGGCCACTCTCCGCCTGCCTGATGTCACTGACCTTCCTCCCGCCACACCTCAGCGCCATCAAAGTGGTGAACCTGGCGGCCACACCTCTCACCCTGCCAAGAGGACTCCTGATCGGCGACCTAGAGGCGGCTGAGCCTTGCAACACCCCGCTCCTAAGTTCAAACCCCTCCCCCCTTCCCCCTTTCCCCGATCACCTGTCCCCCCAACAAGCAGAGACACTACACTACCTACTGCTGAATATCAAGACCTGTTTTCTACGGGGCCCACTGACATACCCGGCCCACGAAATTTACACCACCGGGCGCCCTATTCGGCAACCCTCCCGCTGGAGAAACCCCCACCCACGGGCCAAAGAAGACAGGCAGGTCCATGAAATGCTGGACGACGGCATCATCACGCCTTCCACCAGCCCCTTTTCTTCCCCCATTGCCCTCGTCCGGAAAAAAGACAGCACCTTACGATTCTGGATAGATTACCGCCGCCTAAATGATGTCACCGTCAAGGATGCCACTCCCCTCCCCTGCACAGATGGCTCCCTGGTTCTCCACGCTGGACCTCCAGTCAGGATACTGGCAGGTCCCCGTCCACCCCCGAGATCAAGAGAAAATGGCCTTTTCCACAAGTAATGGGAAGCATTATCAGTTCAGTGTTCTTCCATTCGGGCTAAGCAACACCCCGGCCACCTTCTCTCGCCTCATGGAGTCCGTCCTCAGCGGCCTAACCTGGGAAGTCTGCCTGGCGTATCTTGATGACGTAATCATTTTCAGCAAGACGTGGGCCGATCACCT
>JAGKTI010008810.1:22077-32541 GCA_018397915.1 Birgus latro
AGGTTAATACTGGATGTGGATAGTGCTCATATACCAAGATAAAACTGTAAAGAACAAAGATATTGCCACTACGGAACGTTCAGTACATCCCTGCTGAAGGCTACCTCACTAACTCAGAGTGAACGTTATCTCGTAGCCTAAAGTAGATGAAGACAATGCGTAAACAGGATCTTTAGTGCGCAAAACACTCCCTTACCCACTCCCATCCCCCCCCCCCCACCCTCCTCCCCCCCCATCCCCCCCCCTCCCCCAGCCTCTCACCCCCCCCACCTCTCCAGCCTCTTACACCCCTCCCCTCTCCAGCCTCTTACACCCCTCCCCTCTCCAGCCTCTCACACCCATCCCATCCCCATCCCCTACCATCCACTTATTCTAACCCCTCAAACCCACCCCCATCCCAACCTTAAAAGGCCACCATCCCCATCCCCTCCCACCCACCACCATCCACACCCCCTTACACTCACCACCATTCCCACCCCATCACACCCACTACCATCCCCTTCCCCCCACACTCACCACCATCCCAACCCTCTCCCCCTAACTCACCGCCCACACACACGCAAGCACCCACCCAAGTACCCACCATGCCACAACTACACCCACGCCGGAAAGGAGCCGGAGTACACTTACTATTTAGGGTGTGTGGAGACAGGTACACATAATTATACTGCATCATGATCACCCATACCCATATTCGCACCAAAGCAAAGGAGTGAGGCCCCATATAATAATAGTAATAGTAATAATAATAATAATAATAATAATAATAATAATAATAATAATAATAATACAGTATCAATAATAAGGTAACAAGAATAAGAAACTGCATAAAACTCACTGTATCTATAAGAAATGGCAAAGCTATCAAGATCCGTTATTACAATCAACTTAACTGCAGATGACGTCGGCACGGTTATAAATTTATGGTCATCATACATTAGCAAGATAATTATGCGCCTTGTCAGTAATGAAGACAAGATACAAAACCAAGCTGACACTCACTAGCTGTAACCGCCGTAGTTGTAATGTACGCCCCAGTGTCGTAATACATTATACAGAACAATGCGCGGCGTCTTACAAAGTATATGATTCAGAACTGGGAAGTATAAGTGGGGACAAAAGTTCGTATAATTTTCACCTCATCTTTTTCTCCCGTTTCTTTGCTGGAAAATACGGGTACTCAAAAGCTGAGAGGTTTTGTAATAATTCTATGGCCATAGGTGATTCTCAATTATATGATACCCATGCCTTGAGTAGGCTATGAAACATGCACACCTGAAAACAGTACCGGCAGGCGAACCAATGACTACATGCATGAGGCAAAATGAGAGAGAAAGAGAGAGAGGGGGGATGGGGGGGGGGGAGAATAGGGCTCGTACTCTGGTTGGCTTTAAACTGGCGAACGCGTACCGGTACTCTTTACAATTTTACGTTGCCTAAGCACCTAATATCTTGTGCATTACTGTTATGTTAATACTGAAAAGATATTAAAGACATACAAAATACGATCAAGTTGCAATATACAAAATGAATCGCTGATGAAGAGGTACTATCATACGAAGTCTCCATGATGCTAACAACTTATACAATCTACTAAGAAAAGCACAGTGACCCACAAAGTCTCTAATTTGCATCTCCTCCTCAGCGACTTATACTCCCTAAGCGACTTTACACACTCAGGTTCTAGTATGCCTCACTCTTAGCTTAACAGAATCATCTGGCGTTAGCTAAAATAAAATACTAAAATTATCCCGACTTGAATAGTTTCATAAATCTGTGAAAATATTAACTCTCACAGGCTCCTGCGACTCAGCTAAAATACTCTGCCATTTCCTGGAATAAAATACTTGTGCTGCCCCGACATGGAAGGGTTTCATTTGACAGTATTAACACTCAGGTCTATAGCACTCACTCGCATCGTAATAAAATCGAGTAGGGTTAGCTAGAACAGAATGCTTGACTGTCCTGACCATGAATAGATTAACATTTCTTGTACGTTACTGAATCAGACTACATCAACATACAAAATGCTACGCAAGGCGAAGTGGTCTACTAAGTATCTGACTTGGCATTAAACTGTATGGTGCACATGGGGACAAAGTTTCGTTTACTATTCCACATCGTTTAACACGTACCACAGAAATGTCTACAACTTTCCCCCCTTCCATATTATGTGAAAAAGAACCATCTACGCTATGAGCAAAAACACCTCAGCTCGGGAATATTAGCTACAGAGGGAAGGATAACAAGACACGACAATATATACAAAACAAACTTTTGCCCAAGACTGTACAGCACATGCACAAGCCACAATAAACAATAACCTAGTCATACTCTTGCTGGGTTTAAGGATATTCCGTAACGCTTCTTCCTCAGCGAATTATTTTGCAAATTACACCTTTTATATTCCCGTGTATAATACTGATCCAAATTGTCGGTATAAAAAAGATGCCTGTACAAAAAACATGCAAGAGAATATTCAGTTGTAGCACGTACAATGAATCGCTAAGAAGGTGCTACAAAGTCTAGATTGGCAACGAGAATACGGCTCATAAACAAAGAAAACAAAGGGCCGTAACATTCAACGTATCTCTCAGTAGTCTCTTCCACGGCGGTATATTCAAAGGACCTTAATGTCCTTCTTCAATGTTAATGGTGCAAGTATATCAACAATAAAAATGCAAGACAAAGCGCGGTGGCCAACAAATGACCTCAGTTAGCATTGGAAAATACAATATAAATCGTTGAGAAAGAGGTGCTACAGCCTCCATCACCCAAGGGATCAGGGTCAATACCGAACAAAGGTGGGTAGCCAACAAGTCTATGATTTATCTTCGGAGCACACGCAAGAGCCACGATAAAATGATGAATGCAGGAGGTCGACAAGGAATTTCACTGACACAGCCATGAATCACACACACACACACACCAGCGCAGATACACACTACTCCTAGTATTTTCCTTGGCAGGGGTCAAGGAAGCATCGTCTCGCAGTTTTTTTGTTTTTTTTCAATTTAGTTTGCCTGCTAAAATTTTTATACCTTCTCGCAGCTCGTCTTTAGCTATCTAGTTTGCACGTTACACCTTTTATATCCTCTTGTATGATACTGATGCAACCTATCTCGATATTAAGAAGACACAAACAACATGCGAAAGAATATTCCAGGTGTAATATGCCAAAAAGAATACGGCTTAAAGGTACCGTACACAAAAGAACCTGTGGTGGTGAACAAACTATTGCACTAAGAATAAGGAGTAAACGCACCAAAAATAAGGAGTAAAAGCACCAATAATAAGAGCGCTGGAGGACAACAGAAAACCTAGCTTGATATGCACACATCAACCTCATGAAACACATTATCCACAAATATTCATCCTCCCCTACTTCTCTTCCTCATCCCATCTCTGCGTTCTCTTCCGCCTATCAGCAACGGAAAGTACACACACACACACATTGGTGGATAGATAAAGACAGAGATGATCTTACCACATTTTTTTTTCTCCATATGATTCAAACAACAGCACTCTTGTAAAAAAAGATTAATGAAAGCTTTATCTAACTCCTCCAGTCCAAAAAGTAAGTCCGGTCCCTCGAACTAAATAAAATCGCTTGGAAAGGGCAAGAATGGCGAGAAAGACGTAACCTTAGCAAAGGGGTTAACGAGAAGGACGTAAAATCAGAGTGAGATCAGCGTCCATGTTTAATGAACGCAGGGAATAAATATGGCGACAGCAGTTTATATAAATGGTAAAAAAAAAAATGACTCCAACGATCGGCTTGTGTAAACACCCCTATCGATGAGATAAGTGCTTGCATAGTATGAGAAAAAGCGGGATGGGAATTTATCGAACCAGTAAAACTGGATGGGAATTTATCAAACCAATAAAACTTGACACAACCATGCGGCCTACGAATATCGATAGCAGAAAGTAGAAAATATAAGACTCGCCTGTCCTGTAAATTCTGAAATACGACGACGACGTCTTAAATGCTGCAGTGTCTCTTTTAAATGTGTGTGTGTGTCCGACTCTGGGCATAGACTTCACAACCAGCTCTCAAGGCCGAGTAGTCCTCCTTCATACCATACACCTCTACATGTCACCACTTTGGCGCAAACACCCACCGTCCATACTGAATACATGCTAGGGATGTCTAATACAGGACTGGTGTACTGGTATTAGCGGGGGTATTTTTACGTGTCAGCGGGTCTTCTGGTAGATCAGTAAAGTCTGATTATATGAAATCCAAACCCTTAAACTGTTCCCTGCCCTAGCGGGGATTTAAACCTGGGTCCGCACGAAGGTCAAATAATCTGGAATGTGGCAAAAAGAATTACATCACACACTAAAACATATGGAGAAATTTCAGTCACGTCCAATGTCATCAAACCTAAAATAACAATATTTTTATGGGCAATGATATTAAAGCATGAGCAGTATCGCCAAAAAGGCAGAAAACAATCTAAGCCAATATGCTGGCGAAGCAAGTATCGCAATCTAAGACAGAAAAGATATCAAAACAAAGCAGAGACTGCTTCAAGCATTAACAATCACCAGTGTACTGATGCAGAGAGTAAGTGATGCAAGTAAGTGATGATTAAGCAGCGCTGGTGTGAAAAGCAGGCGTAGAGAGCAAAACTCCGATGATGAGATAAAGGTGGGATGAATGATGAAGTGGAAAAATCGAAATGGCCAGAGGGGGTGAATATGGGGTGACACTGAAAGGGCATGGAATGGTAACGATGGGGTAAGGAAGGGAAGAATAAAGTGGACAGAAAGTGACAATATGGGGATGGGAAGAATTGTGTAAATAAGAAGAAAGCAGAGTACCGTTACACTGATGATGAGGTAGGCATGGGGATAAGAGTAATAACCATAAAGACAAAGAACAAAATAAAAGGACGACTGGGCAGCAAGCACGAAGAGTAACAATATTTACCAGGTAGAAATAGGAATAAGAGTATGGTAGTATAAACAACGGCAAAACACAGACAAAGCAAATGGAGGAGAGAGCAGAAAGTATATAAAACTAAGTTAAAGCAAGAAGGCGGAGAGTAAACAATGCAAGGACAAGGATAAATAAAAAAGGGTAGAAAACATGAAGAATAACAGTGAATAACAAGAATCGAAGGAGACAGTAAAATGAGTGAAGAGCAACAGTGATGACACAGTAAGACCGGGAAGAATAGGCGAGGAGGAGGGGGAGGCGTTCCACTGTCATAAGCCTAATCTAAGAGCACCACACAGCTACCTGGTGTTTACCCAGTGATGGATGGGTCGTGGGTGTAACGCAGCACATCGGCCAGGGTTAGACGTGTTCCCTCGGTTTGTAGCAAGAAATAACTATGTGCTGCAAAAGTCGTATCATTTGCTCCTCGCTCCACGGACTCTGAAACACCAGTCTCGTGTACCCGCAGTAACCACCAGTGTCATCAGCGTCAGTTGCTTCTGATTTACTATACTCAGTGTCATCAGCGTCAGTTGCTTCTGATTTACTATACTCATTATCGAAGTCCATGGATAGAAAAGCAGGCGAGGCGACTGACCTTTTGGCACAGGTAGCAGAGCTAAGAAAATAAGGATCTTCCTAAGAATTGATAAAGACCGCTGAAAAGTTAAACCATGCGAAATTACTGTGGCAGTTATGGCATCCGTTTACATTTCGCCATTTTTGGACTTCAGATAATACCAGAAATGATCGATTCCCTGACAGTAATGTTAAACCTTTCATTTAAAACTCTTTCTTAAGCTAAACAAGTCTCTAGCAGCAAGGTGGAAAACAAATCATCAAAGTATTCAGATGATTACACGTTCCTACCTTTTACTACAAACGGCCTTACATATACTGGGTTATTATTTCAGGCACCAACAAGGATAAAAACTGAGACGGCATCATACTGAAGGGGTTGAGGCTACTTAAGTTCATTGTATTTACTGCTCTGCATATCGGTACGTATAAATATGAACACATAAAGCTACGGACACTTGTTTTGACAAGTAAACTAATTATTTCTTCACCTAAGATTATTACCGTATCCAAATCTGTGTATCTGACCTGTGTGTGTGTGTGTGTGTGTGTGTGTGCAGTGGCGGCACAAAGATTTTCAAAGTGGGGGGGAGGGGGGTCAAATGGAGGGCAATGGAAAATGTTGGGGGGGGGGCAATTATGTACTCGCGCGGAGCACTAAGCACAAGCAATATCGGGTGGGGTCTAGGGGCAAAGCCCCGGTGGGGACCCAGGGAGTCTTAAGTCTAGCTCGCAGCAAGGAGTGGGGTTGGGACATGTAGGAGTTACTTTAGGAGGAGGTTTTAGAAGGTTTTATGCATACCGGCCCAGGACCATATACTGACTAAGAAACCTGAAGCAGCCACCACCTAGAGTGGCTGACCATAATGGGCAAAACAGGGATAACCTTATCATAATGCCTCTCAATTAACATTTCCAAATTATTTATTTTGTGATTGTAGGTACGAATAATATTAGTGGTCTTTCCTGGTCATTTTCCTTCTTGTATTGCCTTTATTTTTTTATCTTTTTATTTTTTAGTTGTACTGGATCTGACTTGGGGGGCAACTGGGGGCGCAAAGATTCTGACTGGGGGCATTTTCCCCCCCCATGCCCCCCCTTTTTGCCGCCACTGTGTGTGTATATGTGTGTGTGAAAAACTTATGTAGTGTTACTTTTGTTATTTATTTTATTTTTCAGTATGAATCAGCACATACAGGGTCATACATACGCAAGTCAGTTCAACCCAGTCTCCTCTTTCATAGTGGTATACGGATATGCTATTAAAAAAAAAAAAACTATTTTCAGTCTATAAAAAACAGTCCACCCTGGCAAGGTAATGAGGTGTATTTCATTTTACGCTGGATTCTCAAGATGATACTTCGAAACTTTTTTTAGTTCATAAATTATAGGGCGGCGTTCAGGTCATTTACGTGACTGTCATGACTTGGGGTGATACGTACTCTTCTCGGAAAATCTCTCTGTTCGCAGTACCGAGTTCTCATAAAATAACAGTCTGCAAGACACGCACAAAAGATGATGACAATCATCAATACTACTACGCTATAACATAGATGACACACAAGTCGAACTCTGACCTTACTCTGTGATTTTGACCTTTGTCTTCTTGTTCTCCAAACGAAATCCCTTTATCCTTGACTTTCCCTGAACGCTTCCACCAAATTTGATCTAAATCGGAAAAAAAATTTAAGAAGCCCTTCTCATGTGACCTTAACCTAGTTCTAAAAAAAAAAAAAAAAACTCTTTGGCTGACCCCCAACCCTTCCCCAAGCTGGTTCAAATGATTTAAACTGTTTTATTTTGATCCCAAACAAGCAACATGGGTCATATTCTGGCCTTGTCCTGTGATCTTGGCTTCTGACTCATTATTCTCAAAACTGATTCCTTTAGTTCTTGCATTACCTGCAACCTTCCACTAAATCTGGTCCACCAGTAGCCTAAATATCAAAACTGTTGAAGCTGACTTTAGCATTTGACAATGATCTCAATAGCTGTAAGTTCGCCCCTTGAGTGAACCTCAACACTTTCACTAAAGTGTGGTTGAAATTAGATCAAGCTGTAAATTGGTCCCTTACTTATACAAAACAGTTCCTTACTATCACACATATTTAGTTTGTGAGAGTAAGATGCTGAGACGATATGGGAGCTGATGCAAAAGCACTACTGGGATGGAGCAATTCTACCTGATAACATACAATACAGAATAGTACCATATTCTTTGCGATAAAGTAATCAGTTCACAAAAGTCAACTTTAGTTGACAGTAATCTCTGTAAACTTTGTAATAAACAAGACTATATTTAGCTTTCTGCGCTGAATTACGGGAACTGCAAAAGGAGTAGTGATGTAATATAGAAGGGCTTGTAGCCTACAGCCTGTGACAATGAATGATGTTGGATGGGCAGTAAGGGTGTAATGAAAGTTCTGAATAAATATGCTACTCCTACAAGACAAAACGAAGAATACTGTCTGCATTGGCTGTTCTATGTACTTTGCATCAGAGCAGGAACAGCAATAACCTTAGAGACCTACCAGGTATACTGTGGTAAAGTATTTTGTAACTTCTGTCTATGGTTGGTTTGTCTTCACCTGAAAGAATTGGGCCACATTCACAACTTGAGTACAAAGTAATGGTCGCAGGAAATTCTGTGTCTTAGTAATGATGTAGAAATGCATCTCCTTGATTACTTATCAATACTGCCTTTCAGTGTAATATCATCAGGCCATCAACTGAGCTCCGTGGGGCTAGAAAACTTCTTGAATACTAAGTAACAGTCGCAAGAAAATCTTTAAGTCTTAGTAATGATGCAGAAATGCATCTCCTTGATTACTTATCAAAATTGCTTTTCAATGTAATATCACCTGGGCATCAACTGAGCTGCATGAGGCTAGGAAACTTCTTTAGGTTAAAACATATGCAATGTAACTATGCCACCTGATGTTTCAACACACTCCTATCAGTTCCACAAAGTTCATTACAGGAAACTTGGTATACGATACCTAATACAGTATAGAGCTAACACCTTATTCCCACATCTGACTAGCTTCCTACCATTTTAAAAATCACATTGGTAAGAAACATTACCATCTGCCTCCAACAAGTACAGGTTATGTGAACCTGTACATTACTATTTGGAATGACAATAGTTCTGAGCTCTAATGTGACAAAAACTGAGCAAGGTATGAACAGTAATATAAACTTATTGAGTCCTCCAATCTGCTAATCACCAAACAGGAATAGCCCACTACCATAATAAACATTATAGTACAGTACTGTACATAATTCCATATCAAAATGTGCCGCAATCATCTTTAATATGGTCTACGCATTACAATTCTAAACGACAGTTCATATTTTCTGAGCCTGAAAGTTACAAAAACTGGGTGAAATGTGTGAACAGTACAGTGACACCTCTCTATACATAAGTAAAGCTTTCATCTTGGGTCCGCACAATCGGAGGCCATGAATACTTATTCCTTTAATCCACTACAATTAACAGAATGTTTTAACAACCTTCCATTTCACAACAACTAAGATCAGGTCTGTAAGGTAAGGTAAAGTCACATAGTAGTAACCATGGTTGGTCATCTGACATGTTGTAATTCCATGAATCCATATTATTATCGCTATCATTTACGATACTTCATTTAACATGTTATCACTATTGTTTACGATATTTCATTTAACAACCAGTCTTTCCTAAATGCAACCTGAGCATATAACAAATGGGTTCCTGTACTTTTTTATGTGATTTTCTGATACCCTGCAATTACACTTACATTTGATTTGTCTCACACCCCAAAACCACTGAATGCTGCAAAGGTTAAGACCACACAGGAAGAATATAAATTAATGTGCTGTCGAGCATTCATTATGAGGTTTGGATTAAAAAACATACCAACAGTTACGGATACAGTGATATACTGTACTGCAATGTACTTCATTTATCCAACTAACTTCTCTCCTATGTGTAACAGAAAAATCCTCCAAACAAAGAAGCCCTAATTTTTTAAGAAAGAACAAATCCATATGGATTCTCAATTTTTTCAAACTTATTATTGCCCAGGTTCAACACCTTCCCATTATTTCAATGAAGGTTAACTGCTACAGGCTTGAACAATTACCTGAAACATGAAAAATCAAACACCAAACACTCAAGGAGAAGGGAAGGTTCGTACAATACAGTAAATTATTTCCAAGCATGTAAAGATCAGTTAATACATTTTTCCAAATTTGTGTCAAGATTTCAAAAACTAATCGATAAGAATATACCACCCTCATCTTACACCGTAGTAACTGGTATAGGAAATGTTCACTTCCAACTGCCTGCAGCTAGGATGTGTTTACTGTATTTCAGTTCTGGATGTCCAGAACCATTTAGTTAGCAAGCACATGCACTGTAACAGAATAGTACACATAAAATTCTTAATTACAAGCACATACAAAATTTTTAAGCATGTACAAAGCTTCTGTACATGCAATCAAATGCTGGAATGCACAGTGTGTAGTAAACTCTCAATTACCCATCGCTGCAATATACGACCCAATGCAATATGCTGGCTCAGCTCTATTAAAACAACATCTGGTGCCCAAACAGTACATAACTGGCGATTCTATGTAATATCCGGGGTCAAGGCATTTCATCCAGCTCGTATGTAGTTGCCAACCGGCGCTGTATTACTGTAGAGTACTGTAACATTATTGTTTTGAATTTTATGCTAAGTTTTCATCTTTTACTTATGGGAAAGTTTTCAGGACAGAGGGTCGAGACGGACAGTAACACAATATTCGGTTCGACATCAAATGCCAAGGAATGGTCACTACTATGCAATATCCAGCATTTCCTTCATTCGGCACAGGACTTGGCTGAATTATGCCGGATAATTTAAAGTTCACTGTACTAAATCTGTGCAACACAAAAATCAATAATGTTAATT
>JAGKTI010008811.1:0-20603 GCA_018397915.1 Birgus latro
GTGTGTGTGTGTGTGTGTGTGTGTGTGTGTGCGCGCGCGCGCGATTCTTTACTGCTCATTGCACACACGATTCATTGGAACCATGCAAGTGATAACAATCAACTTGAGAACATATTAGACAAAAGCTTCGGGTATCAACAAAATTTAAGTGATCATGAAATACTACGGGAGAGAATTTAAAAAAAATTTATTTCATCAATCTCCAATACACTTAAAACACTCCTACTTGACAGCCCAAACACTGTTTTACTATACAGCCACATCCGGGACACAACACACTACCGTATGTTCAACAGCCAAACTCTTGCTTTACTCAATGACTACTTATGAAGGGCATTTCTGCTGTTGCTTTCTATCAGCCAACAACTCAATGTGCAGCTTGTAGGAACGGACCAGCATTAACCCGGCTTCTCTCCCTCGCCCTTCCTTTTATACCACTTCAGACTCAGACATCAAGTACATTAGTAAATAACACTATGAAAAAATAACAGCGTCAACTTTTCCGCTACTGTAGACGCTACCCGAACAGAAGACAGGTTACTCTAAATCACAATGATTACCCACCCCATTATCGTCTCTGGTAGCCGCCTTTTAGCATCGCTGCTAAATTGCAATTGGCAACAGGATCGTCCTACATTCCGGCCCATCATTGCAATTGCGAGGTAGTGCACACTCGCTCTTCCTCCTGACAGTCGGAAAGGACCAACTCTTTCCTTCGCTCAGCCGGGTAAAAACTGAGGCAATCACGTCAGTCAACAAGCAGCTCTCCCGTCCCTCTTGCTCACAAGCAGACACGGTTTTGTGCGTGGTTCCTCGTTCCACCCACCTCTCTCGTATGCTCACGTATCCATTTCACCAGATGATATGTGTGTTGTACGAAAGGGGTCTCATTATTATTTTCCGACTTCTTCTTTTAATGTTACCTCTTTTACATTTGCTCCTGCTCTCTTCCACTTCCTCCTATTTACCTCTTTCATCCGCTGTATTGGACGATGTGTGTTTTGTGCGAGAAATGCCTTATTGTTCTCTTTCCTGTAATTTCAAACTTCTTCATCTTCATTTTCTTCTTGATACATCTCATTCTTCTACGAACAGTATTGGCTTTATAGTTCCTGGATCCATGCAACTTTTTTCTCCTCACCTATACACTACTCTGCAGCAGACGATATGATGTGCGTTGTACAAAATGTGCATCTTTTTTTTCCTAAATGAAGCTTATCCTTACGTCTACTTATTAAATTTAAATTCAACTACCGTTTTTGCTATTACCATCACCACCATTATTGCACCAAAAGAGAGAAATCATGAGCTCCACAAGACTATGTCAGTTAACCTCCTAATAACGAGTGTAGGAAATTTGCTTTCATTCTCCATCACCTCATTTTGGTTATTTATACCGGAAGTACTTAATACTGTCGATTAAAATTTAATACTTGTTTTCTTATCAAAACTATTACTACTATTTCTTCTTTTTTCTTCTTCTTCTTCTTTTTCAGTGTTCAACATTTTAGTAAATCGTATCTATATTTACCCCTCTTTCTGCTAGTGACGTACTTGGGTAAAATATTCTGTGTTAACAAATGTTCCTGGCACTTGACTCCCAGTTCAACCTCCCTCCTCTCCCTCCCTTCTGCAGTCTCATCATTCCATTCTACACACCAGACCATTTAGGTGTTTTATTCTACCGTAATCTGCAATGGTTACCCCTTTCAGACCGAGGAAGTGAATATTTTTTTTTCTTCCTACCAGCCGACGATTTCATTCAGGTTAGGACAAATTTGCCTTAAAGTAAATAAAGTTGTCTGGGATGGATTGACTGAAACGTCTATAAGGGTTCTTATTCTGTGACAAGCACGCTGACTTGTGTCCACGTAGTTCAATACGCTGACAAACAGCAATGGATACAGGCCCATCCATAGCACAAGGAAAATTATGATATATAATTGGAAGGACCTCACATAATGAACGAGTCAAAGATGGCTGTATCTAACCTCCTCAGTTCGAAAATTCTCCCCTAGACTAAGTGAAATTGTCTGGGAACCTAGAATAAGTTTGTAAAACGGCAGGATGTCACAATCTTCAGCAAAAATGGTGAGTGTGACATCGACAGCCAGGTCCAGCATTGGCACCTGTCGACAGCACTGACAGGAGAGTTGACCAGGTGCAGAAAAGAATTATTTTTGCATTTGAGCATGACCAGAGTGTCCTGTGTAAGAGTGAATAGATGAAGCCTTTATGAGATTTGCTTGGACAGATAAAGAGTATAAAATATACTCGTATGATTACCATAGGACAAATTGCAGAGCTTTCCGTAATACGTCTAAACCTGGTCATAGACTTAACAGCCCGTTCTCTAAGGCACAATAACTCTGTGTGCTACACGCCTTCACATATCAGCACGTACCGGTACTAAAACCCATTGTTCGTGCTGAATATATGGCAGGACTGGCTCCTGCAAGAGTAGAGAATTGGTATATGTGAGTATGTTTTTATGAGATACCGGTGGGTCTTGTGGAAGATTTTTAAAAAGTTCTTTTAAACGAAGGTTAAATAATCAAAGTTTCCCTGCCCCGGTTTGGGATCTAGCACGCTTCCTATCCATTTATACAAATACTTTTGATTTTCAGCTTCAGTGTGTAAAGTATGGATTTTTTTTCCACTGTACATAATATAACCATACAGCTGTGCCATTACAGCTAGAAAATCTGAGGTTAAAGCATATCAGCTAACAGTGGAGGCTAAATCTTACTATGATATACTTTTTATGCTGAGCTTAAAACTGTAATGTCGTTCTTATGTTATACTCTTGCTATCAGTGACAGTATTCATAGAGGAAGTTGAACAGCTTTAGCAATAAAGAAGTAACCATAGCTGTTCAGTATTATCGTGAGCTCTGGTGTTTTGTATTTCGTATATTACTATACACGCATTCTCGAAGCGAGAACAGAGTTATGTTTTGATAGGTGAGACAGTAGTGTGTGTGTGTGTGTGTGTGTGTGTGTGTGTGTGTGTGTGTGTGTGTGTGTGTGTGTGTGTGTGTGTGTGTGTGTGTGTGTGTAGTGAAGGTAACAGATGTGGGAGAACAACAAGGGCTATACCGTCAAATCTTGCCACGCCTCCATCACACAAAGGTTTTCTTGATGTGTCCACCAGCGACGCAGTGTGATTTTTCACTGACTGGTACTACATAGTTTATTATTGATGGCAATCGTAAAGCCTGTGGAATAAGGTCATTTTTTGTGAAGGTGTGTCGAATGAGAGACTAGTACTATAACCCATTTCACTGGACCTTCCTGAAATGTCCAACAGTTCTGGAGTTTGAATTATTGTTACTGTTCCCTCTATACAGTATATCAGTATATCTTATTCCGACAATGCATTATATTCTCTATCATTGCTATCATCACATAATCATTTCACGCTTAGGAATGGCTTTTCAAGGATTATATACAGTCTTCATTAATCTCTTCAGTAACAGGGCTCTTTAAGTCAAATAAAAATCGTCGTTTTTAGCGAGAAATTGTGAAAATGACGCTCTCGGACTAAGCGGTTGATGGGAATGGCCTTGGCTCTCTGATGAAACTGATAATATTGAAGGCTTGTATTGTGCTTGGACAGTACTATGGCTCTTATCACTGGCCACTGTTGATATTCTCCCACTCTTGTCTGGTGCTGGTGGTGGTAGTAAGGCGGAGGATGGGTAAGTTAGGTGAGATGAGGAAAGGGGAAGATAAGATGAGGTGTAGATGAGTTAAGATATACGGTAAGTGAGGCGAGATGATGCACAGATGAGGTAAAGTATAAATGTGTTGAGATGAAGTTCCGATTAGGTAAACTGCAAATGAAGTTAGATGACGTTTAGAGTTAAGAAACAAGCGAGAAGATATCAACTGCAGTGAGGTAAGACGCAAGCAAGGTGAGGTGAGGTGAGGTGAGGTGACGTATAGATGAAACAAGATGCAAGCAAGGGAAGGTGAAATTAAATGGGATCATGTCAGGTAAGGTGGGGAGGGGCGTAGGTGAAGTGAGGAATTGATGCGATATAATGCAAGTGAGGCGAGCTAAAGTATAGGTGGAGTAAAATGCAAGTGAGCCCATGTGAGGTGGGGTGAAAAGACGTATGTATGGGGTGAGATGCAAAGAGTATGGGGTGAGGTCAGGTCAGGTCAAGTGGCGTGGGACGTAGGTGCGGTGAAGCATGGATGAGGTAAGATGCACGCGAGGTGAGGTGAGATGGTAGAGGGGCCAGATGAATAGTATGAAATCCGATGGCGACTGGTTGTATGGAAGGACTTCTAAGGTCCAGTCGCAATAAGCATCAAGTATTATAGGCCAGTTTTCAAGGCCCGGCATTCCAATTAAATAAGTAATGTCGCACAGCTTCACATGAGTTGAGAACTTAAGTGTAATAATAATTAAGCTCCCTCGTGTTCTCTCATTATCATCTGGGACGGCTTAGCGGGTGAAACATAAAAATTTACTTTTCCAAACAAAAGTTCCGAGACATTTCATTGCCGGCTGTGGCGATGAATGGGGTTGGGTGAAATATTCTTATGCGACAGCAGAATGAGAGTTATGGACGGCATGAGACACTGCTAACAGGCACTATCGACCAACTTTTCGTCGTTATAGTACAACAGTGTTAGATAACATGAACGCGAGAACTCGACACGACTCTCGTTCCTATCTCTCGCGTGCCTGATGGATCCTGTAGTGAAGGATATTGACAGGTACCTCCTCGAGCCCATGCCCTCTGTCTCCCGGCAGATGACTTGACATCCTTTGTGGCAGAGTTGGTGGTGTTGGACACACTCCAGACTTTTTCACTGCTGGACTGCGACGGCCCTGACAAAAGTGAAACCTTTACCTTTCCCATCTTTCTTTGTTCGCTACAACTTCTTCATTCCTTCCTTCAACGTAGAAAGACGAAGGGGAATAAACGCTGTCCTTCTGATTATTCCCTAGCTTTAAAAAACATAAGTCTCTTTACACAGTCTGCCATGAAAGAAAATTTGCTTCCCTATATTATTCTTTTATCGCTGCAATTTCCTAATCTTTCCTCCTGTATGGCACGACGAAACAACGTGAAAGAAGTACCGCTGATTTCATGTATTCATGTACTCTACCTTGACGAGGGATCAGCAAGTTTTCATTTTCCAGCGAGTATAGTGCCTGGCTATTTTATTGCTGGAATCGAACATCCTACTGCAACAAAAATTCTAGTTACGATGATCACCACACACACACACACACACACACACACACACACACACACACACACACACACACACACACACACACACACACACACACACACACACACACTGCAATTTATCATATTCCATTATTATTTTTTTTTTCCGTCCACACTCGGAAATGCATCCGAAACACTATTCTGTTCTCACTTCCCCCAGGATCAGTCATTTCTCGGATTTCATAAACAATCCTTATTTTCTGTACGTTTGCAACACTACCTATGTTTTCCCCCTAAAGATTAGTGGTTTCTGTAATTCCACCAGCTGTAATTTCTTTTCCTTACGCAATCAAACGCCATCTGTAACACCACTTTGTTCTCACTTATCAGACCACTCATTTCTCAGATTGAATATTTTTCCCTCTCCCCACACCGCAGCCGTCATCTCTTGCACTATTTCTAAGTATTTAACTTCCAGGAAAAACGATTTTCCAGATTCCAACAACTTATTTTTTTTTCTCCAGCGTTCACCTGTAAAACGATTCCTGACACGCGCTTCCCACAAAGGCAGAAAACTTAGTCACTCGGCCGGCACTCCTTTTGGACCCCTCACACCCTCCTGAACACAATATCCCTTTCCAGTTCTCTCAATAAACCAGGTCTTTGAAGTTACCCCTGGTTCTGTGATCTGCTTGAAGTGGGAGGACATAAAAATGTAATGGAAGCTTGAAGCAAGGGGAGTATTACTTGGAAACTCACAAAGCCTTCTCATTTCATATAACTCTGACTTATGTACCAGCCAGCGCTCCACTCTGGCCGAAGGGTCGGATTTCGAGTCCACCCGCGGGTCGTTGGTAGACATCAGGAAGGGCATCCGGTCATAAAGTGCTACACGCTCCAAACCTAAGTCCTCTACCCAGGGGCAACGCCTTAGCCCTTAGGGGAAAACATGGCGTAAAACTCATTTTTTTTTCTTTAATAAATGGATGTTCAAATTGTTGCTTCCAGCACGACAGAAAAAAATATCTAACGTCACTGTTCAATAACTTCAGAAAAAAAAGACAACGACTTTAACTCTGATTTATGTTACCAAGAAATCAACGTTTTAAGACTGCTCAAACTGGCGAAAATTATTTATTATATTACAGACTCTCTAGGTCAGACAGCACTAGCAATAT
The DNA here is from genome assembly GCA_018397915.1 of Birgus latro. Taxonomy (NCBI): domain Eukaryota; kingdom Metazoa; phylum Arthropoda; class Malacostraca; order Decapoda; family Coenobitidae; genus Birgus; species Birgus latro. The sequence continues at coordinate 6,373 of JAGKTI010008811.1, forward strand.
GCGCTAACATTACAGTATATCCACAGCGTATGAAAACACGTAACAAGTGTACGCCCTCACTCCTCACACATCGTTCACGGCGGTAATTAGTGGATGTGAAGTGAGGAATGAGGCGTGTTAATACCATACCACAGAGCATGAGGCGTGTTAATACCGTACTGCTGAGCTCTTTTAAATGACAAGGGATAATACGTCCCACTCTAATGCCCTGCTATACCACTACACATGCGAGTGATAAATGGCTGTGGAAGAAAGGTGATGCATATCTAAATGTCACTACTTACTGTGTGACACCTTTGCTTAAAGTGTCCAATAGGTTGAATTATGTTTTCTAGTATTAGTATTAGTAGTAGTAGTAGTAGTAGTAGTAGTAGTAATAATAATAATAATAATAATAATCATACTCATAATCATAATATCATCATCATCATCATCATCATCATCATTATCAAAATTAATAACAGCGCTTCTACTCGCATCACTACAAGGATTTCCCCTGAGCTGAATAAAGCTGTCTTAAGGTAACAACAACAAAACATACGTAACGCTGTTTCTAATCCTTTCACTAAGACAGGTATCTCTTAAAATGAGTAAGAATCTCAAAAATTATGGCTTCTCCTCCTCTTTGCAACTCAAGTTTTAAACACACCTGGGTCCCTAAATACATTATCGCAATAGAGATGTCACAGTTGATGGAAATGATACATGTACAAGTTATTCTTAAAATGGTACAGGTACAGATTATTCTTAAAATGATAAATGTACAAGTTATTCTTAACAATCGCCTACATAAAATCACTGCTGTATTTAAAATAACAAAATACATGGTGTGAAGAGGAATGTTTTCACCATCAGACAGAACTCTCATGATGCATACCTTTTTTACTTCGATATTTCATAATTATATCTAACCAGTTACTGCAGTGTTGCCCTCTGGTATAATGTATCTTCAGTGACACTGTGACAACCAAATGGGCTTCTATAATAAGAGTCAGCATGGTGACAGGTATAATTTTATATAGATAGATAGATAGATATAGATAATTAGAAACAGAATTATAGACAGACAGAGACATGTAGATGTAGATATACTGATATAGATGGAAATACTGATATACTTTTTTTTTAACTATATCAGACGGCTTTATTTGCTTAGGAAAGACTTCAGACTGAAGGGGTTAACTATATCCTTCATTAATAGAAATCTCCATTACGCTGCACAAAATCTTCAGGTTCTATGAAGAATACTCTGAACACGTCGTCGTACTGAACAGCTTCAAGACTCAAGATTCCTGCCAACAATATTTCACAGCAAATCAAAAAAGCTATAATAACCTCTAGTGAGTTTTCATGTTCTGCATCTTGATATATTTTTTTTATTAGCATTAACCTCTCTATGATCAAGATAACTCTGTTATTCTGTTTTAGCTAAAGTCGGACGATTGTATTCAGCTGAAAGTCATGGGATGAACAGTGTTAATAGTATGCCCAACACTCTCAAATCGGAACAACTCTAGTAATCTACTCCAGCTAATGTCAGACGATTTTATTCAGTTGACAGTGATTCATAAAATTCTTAGTTTTACCCTTTCAACGCGGTTACGTACTTAATTTACCCTTGCTACTACCTGTTTGCTTTATTCAGGATGGGAAAGACTTTTTAAACTGAAGGGGTCCCATATAGGTTTCGTTGACGCTCTTCTCTCATAAGCTGAATAAAGCCGCCTGACAGTAGCGGGAATAGAATTTAAAAACGTCACTGTATTGAAAAGGGTTATTTCACCGCAGGGTTCCTTGCAACAATTTTTTTTTTCAGTAAAAACAAAAAATATCTGGGAGTAAATAATATGCATGTGTCATATGCAGTGCTTTAGATTACCAATGAATCAGAATTATTTTACATGCTTGGCAATTGGTTCTTTTCTGTTTAATTTTGTGTTGGTCGGGACAGCTCTTGTAGTCTAAGCTATTCCGACTAACGCTGTGCAATTTTATTCAGCTGAGAGGTAGTAGTACATGCATGAGTGTTAATATTGTCTCCATTAACCCCCTCATAATCCATACACCAGATTACTGACGTCTTCCATTCACAAAATATCTGTAACAGTTGGACTTGAACAGCTGTAGGTTGAAATTTTGGGGGAAACAACTCCGAGGAAGCGAGTTCCAGAGATATGCAGTTTAGGGAATAAAAGAATTCTGATAGGCAGAAGTTCTGCAATATGGGTGTGTGACATTCCAGTCATGAGAGCTACCAGATGCCCGTGTAGCACGAGGGAAGGCATGGAGAAGTGGCACAATGGACGCAACTTCGTCTGAGCATTTGCCGTAAAAATATCTGTAAAATAATGCAAGGGAGGCAACATTCTTTCTTATTTGTAGGGGAGGTAGTTTATTTATAATAGCAGGGTCATTAATAATTCCAACAGCTTTGTTCTGAATTTTGTCTAGTTGTTTTAGTGCAACCTCTCCACATCCATTCCACAAGGGTGAGCAATATTCAAGCTGAGAACGCACATGACTCCTATAAATTATAGCTAACTACTCGTCAGTTACTGACTCTGAACACGCGATCATGAAAGAGTTAACATTGCAGTAATTATGACGAACCAACTGTACAGCCCAATACTGACGCAATCATTAAAATGCAAATTATGTTATGCAACTTTAATACTGTCCAGTATAACTCGTAATGGAAAATGTTGTATATGCTACGAGTATGTTTAATACGGTTGTTCATTACTTAAATCATGGTTATGTTGGCTGCCTTGCATTTGCGCCGTACGATTGTTCCAGTGACCAGTAATTTGCCACTTAGGTATTGACTCATTATAGTGTGCAGTATGCTGCATTATGCGTTTTTTTTTCTATACAAAATAACACTTCTTGAAACAGTTTATCAGCAAATTCTGTTATACAAATATCTTTCATTTTGGTCGAAACGAAAAATTAATATTTAACAGGCTAAGCAATGCACGTAAATATGAAGCCACTGCCAGAATGCTTCAAACAAACTTAGGAGCTCGGTATTTGCTTTGTCAAGTAAACCACAGATACTGTACTCCATTTCACCAAGTTTGGCACCATCAGTGATGTCCTCAGCGCCTGGAGTGTTGATGTAAATCCTCAGCACTAGGTGAACCTCTATATTTTACCTTGAGAATCAATGTATAGAGGCAATACAGGGAGGTATATCCAGTTCTGAGGATCTTTATCAATGCTACAGGTGTTGAGGACATCATTGATGTGCCAGACTCGGTGAAATGGAGTATAGTACTCAAATTATCCTGCAGTTTAATCATCAGATCTCGAGAGATTTCCCAGTGACAGGCAAAATCGTCTGGTGCTAAACAAAGAAATACTCGTACCGTGTTATCCAGCAAAATACTGAAGGTAGGTTACCTTCCTAGATTTAAAGGTTCAACAGAGGTAGTTTCTTAAAAGCCTCCATGGGTGTGATTGTCGTGAGGTTCGCTATATTTCATGCACAAATCCTTTGCTTTGATTGTTTGCTCTGAAAGCGCTGTCCAATAAGTGTTGAGTAGGTTCTCATTTGTATTACCAGATGGTAATACTGAAACTGCAGATGTGCCATTTACCTCTAAACTTGTCAGTAGACTCACGTAGTCTTATGCTTTAAGCTGTTTGACGTTCCGCTGTGGACTGGCGTGCGATAGCAGGCACATCATGGCTCTTAAAAGCAATGTCAACAACATCAGTTAACCATGACGCTTCTAACTACAACAGTCATCACACTGTCAACAAACTGTCGTCAAACTGGAACAAAACCTCCACACTACACATATGCAGAGGTGGTCTCACATATGTAACATATGTAGGATATAAGGATATACAATATAAAAAAAGGACAAAATACTAGTTACATTATGCTTTAATTGCTTCAACTCGAGGAGGTCATTTTTATTTCATTCGTGCCATCCCCATGTAACAATTTTAAGACTGGGAAAAATTTTCAGTGGTGAAGGTGTGAATGAAGAATTTATCTAGCTCTTGCAGTCCAAAACGTTTATCCTAACTTTGCAATATGGTACTGGATAACAATAAAAAATAGTCAAGGGGTTGAAGCCACGTTGGGCGAGGCTATCGTCTGAGCCACTGCATTGTATAAACAAATCTTATGCAATGATTTCATGCTGCAACAACGCTTAAAGGTCTGCTTTAATTCTTCATCCCTGAGGTCAGCCTGAAGTCACTCTTTAACACACAGCCAGGTCGTGCTTGTTTCTGAGCCAGACTGAATAAACCATGCAATCTCAATCCACCATTCACCTTGTCTAGTCTCGTCTTGCTTCGTCCTTAATTTTTTCTCTCTCGTCTCGTCTCGTTCTGGATTTCGCCTTGCCTTGTCTCCTACACGTCTCATCTCGTTCAAGCATTGGTCTCGTCTACTGGTCGCGTCTAGTCCTAGTACTCGTTTCGTCTCGCGTCGCCCTACTATTAGTTTCTTCTCGTTACAGTTCGTCTCGTCAAGTAATCATTTCCTTCTCTTATCTCGTAGCTTCCCACAGTCTACACTTCCCTCACTCCCCCCCCCCTCCTTCTCCTCACTCTGCTCTCCCTTTCCTTCACCACTTACTCCCCCTACCTTCCCTCCCACCCTCTCTCTCTCCTCACTCTGCTCTCTCCCACTCCATCATCCCTCACCCCTACTTTCCTACTTCCCCTCCTCTCTCTCTCTTCCTCTCCCTGCCCCCCATCTCTCTCTCTCTCTCTCTCTCTCTCTCTCTCTCTCTCTCTCTCTCTCTCTCTCTCATCACAGGGCTCCTCGCTCCCCCGCCACCCAGACCATGCCTATGTTAATTAAAGTACTGAAGTCACAGCTGGAGAGAAAGGCAAGGAAGCGTGGGATTATGTACAAGAAGGTCAAGGTCAGGAAGGAAGGTCAGGTAGGTGAGTAATGAGGAGGGTGGTGGGTGGTGAGGCAGGCAGGTGATGGATGATGAGGCAGGTGGTGGATGGTGAAGCAGGTGGGTAAGACAGATGGGTGTTGAGGCAGGTGGATGGTGAATCATGGTTGACAATGCAAGCGGTGAGTGGTGAGGCAAGCTGTGGTTGGTAAGGTAGGTGGGTGGTGAGATAAGCGTTGAGTGAAGGACGAAGAAATGAAATGAAAAGAAAAAAAACAGACTAAGGTCGAAGGTGAGGCCAGTGATAATTGAAGAATATGCAGAGCGAGGATGATGAAGTTCACGTGGAGAGAATGTGAAATGAGGGACTGGCTAGGAAGGTGTGTGTGTGTGAGGTGGGAGGAGGAGTAGGAGGGCGAGACGCAGGATGAGATGGAGGGGATGGAGCGAGAGGGATATGAGAGAAGGGGGTGTGGGAGTGTGAGTGAGGCAGGTAGCAAGTGACTGTAGACGAGGAAGGTGAAAGTGAATGGGTGAAGTAAATAACGGGTGAGTGTGGAGGAGACAAGCAGCCTGTGAATGTGGATGAGGCAGGAGAGAGTGAGTGGGTGAGACAAGCAGCAGGTGAATGTTGATGAGACAGAAGAGAGTGAGTGGCTGAGGCAAGTAGCAGGTGGGTGTGAACGAGGAAGGTAAGGGTTCATGGAAAGTTAGATATTAGGTACCGGAAGTTATTTACCCAGGTAATGGGTGAGGCAGACTTAGGAGGCCTTCAGTGGATGAGGCAGGTGGATGAGGCACGTGAGGCAGGTGGATGAGGCCTCACTGTGTTACCGTACCCCCCAAAAGCCACCAGATGGAGGAGCTAAGTTTAATTAACTTCTTGAGCCTTACTCTCTCTCTTTCGCTCTCTATCTCAAACTCTCTCTCTTAATTAACTGGTAACATTTTTAGGCGAGGAATAGGCACAAAGTTTCCGAGAGCGTGCAATATAAATGAAACTGCTGTCATTAGGGCGCGTTTAGCCGATATATTCTCGGGGCGATAGGCAAGGATGTGCATATTAAACATCACAGCTTTCTTTATAATTACCTTCATTATCCAGTACGGGATTTTCATGAAGCACCCACATTACCTTTTCACATTTTCACTGGCGTTGTTTTTTTTTTTTTTTACCCTTCATCTCGATGACAATCTTTATACCGGTATTTTTGCTTTGCCACCTCCACAGCAAATTATATATTCAGCTTGTGAAAGGCTTTATTCAAGGCATTATTTAATTCTTCATTTCATGGAATCTGTCTATGGGTGGACGAATTCGTCTGGAGATTAGTAGGAATAAAATAGAAAATATATTTTCAAACTGAAGGTGTTCAGGATTCGAGATTCAGATAATTACGGAAAAATAAAATGGGACGTTGTTATTTTCAGCTTAATGGTACTGGTATGGCCACGGTGACCTAGGCTTATGGACATGATCCTACGCTGGGTCTTTTTATGACATTCAGTATATCGTAACACCTACTCCATAGATACCTATTTCTCTTATTACACCTCAGTAACCTATTGTATGTCACAGATGCCAACCATATTGGCGTAAGACATATTTAGCATGCAAGAATTATCAGGGTGTATGATATTTTTTGATAAGATGCGTCAGGGAGGAAAGTAACCAACACACTACAAACGTGAAGCAGACGCAGTGGAGTATTAGGTCTACTTTCTTCCCTGACTCAACATACCTCTACAGATACTCCTTTCCCCATTAATTCACTTTTAAAATGGACGATGCTGTATTGCAGTCTATGCATTTTAGAGCTTAAACCGCTTTGCAGCTATACAGTTTTTGTCGTTTACTGTAAAACGTGTTGCAAACAAAAACACTGAGCAGATTTGAACTCGGTACTTTCCACTAGGCCAAATGGCAAAATATTCGGCCAAAATTCTCAGCAAACTTTTTTATCAAAGGATTTTCAACCAAATAGCTGTATCTCAATTAGTTTCTAAGATATTTGAAATATGCAATTTTTGCACCACGAATGAGTATATAACCTTCAAAAATAGGTCGAGATCATTTATATTTGGCACAAGTACTTGTTACCCTCGGGTACCTTCCTGTATAATATCATCAAGATCTAAAAAAAAAAAAAAATGCAAAGAAAAATAATAATACCAAATCAATAAGCTTCGGTAACGACCAATTACCTTTTCTTATTGTGTAGCCACAAAAAGGAAGATTCTCCTTAACCATTTATGGTACAGTACATAAGGTATGCAAAATAAAAACAAGATCTGAAGAACCTAAGGTAACTTGCGTAACATCAATGGATCTGAAGACAAAGCTGTCGAAGAACGCATGTGTAAATTTTACGTTTGTCTCAATAACTGGCTAACTGTATTCTTAATTGTAACCATACTCCTTTCAGATCATACGAGGGACCACAGCTATATATCTGGAAAGTTATAGTTTTAAAGCTTTCCTGGTTTTCTCTAAAAAGTGTTGCAAAGAAAAAACTGACGAAATTTGAATTCGGTACTTTCCACAAGACTAAATGGCATAATATTAGGTCAAAATTATTCAACAGGCATTTTTATAATAGGATTTTCATCCAAATAGCCGTATATCGATTAGTTTCCGAGATATTTGTTTCAAATATGCAATTTTTAGAATAAAAATGGTTTATCACCTTCAAAAATAGGTTAACGTCATTTATATTTGGCACTAAGACTTGGGTTACCCTGGGATTTCATGTGTAATATCAAGATCGCAAAAAAAAACAATAATAAAATACTGACGAAAACAATAAGCTTCGCCATTTATATTGCGAGGCTTAATAATACTGCATAATTATATCCACCCATTGAAACCGTGGGTAGAGTTTCTTCTGTATGAATTAGTCATGGAATTGACAAATCCACATAGTCTATCATATAGAATACCTTAGTGCTAGCAAGGCAATACAATAAACCTCTTCCGTCACAGTATGCAGTTTTCGTTTTGCTCATGCTATGTTACACGAATGTATTCAGTGTGGTGGAAGCTTAAACTGGAAGGATTTTATTTAGCTTTCATTATCTCATCACTAGGTGGGTACTCTCTTAAACTATATATAATCGACTGACAACAGCAAGAATGAAACAAATAACATAATCAAGCTGAATGCAATAAAAGCATTACTATACTGTAAGGGGTTAAACTGATGTGGGCAGTGTCTTTCATACATGACGCTGTTGGGCAATTACTGAAATTACTTAATGGAGGGGGAGAGGCTGTAGTTTGGAGCTATAAGTTTCACGACCAAAGAGTTCATATACACAGGGCTGTACGCCAAGTACTTTTCAGGCAATATCTGACACGCTGCAGCTCTGGGCCGTAATAGAGTTGATGAAATGTTTTTCAATGTTATAATAGGAGGCCCCTTTTACGGGCATGGTGTGGCTTCACTAAAGTCGTTGAAGTCAATGGGACTGAAACACTTCACGTCTGGCAACTGTTAATGAACGACAGACGGGCAAAATCGTGCTGGAGATCCTCCCACATCTAAAAGCACCTCATCGTACAAGAGGAGGATACAGTTATACTGAAAATATTATCTCTGAATAATAAGATTAACTCGTAATAATAAGATTCAGTTATGTTAACCCTTAAATTGTGGTAGATTCTCCTCAGCTGAATTCAGGTCCCTTACAAGTTAGCTAGCTGGAATGCAACAGATTTCCTAATTCTTTAAAACAACGTTTGGACCTTCACTCCTTCATTTTTGTTTCACTGATGCTGCCACCGGACGACTTTTCTTAAATCAAGAGGGACTTTCCGGACTGGAGGTGTTTAAGAGTAGAGCCTTCACTGACCTCTTAGTACGTAGTCTTCTTAAAGCTGAATAAATATTGCCTGTGTTAACAACAATGAAATCATTAATGTATCATCATCGTATTAGACGGGATAATAAAACCATATGGTAACTATACTTATGAATAATATGGGCTCTGAAACAGGGATAATGTTACCACCTGTAATATTAGTATGTTTCGGAAATACACTGCAAGAATTAAAATTTAGTTCCGGTACAAGTCACCCTTTACTTTGCTCACAATTATTTTTTGTGGATAAAACACCAGTACTTGTGACGTTCATCACTTGCTGCTGATATTTTCATATTAATTTACACAAAGAACACATTACTTCAACACTAACACTAATGGAATCAAAATAATAAATCCTTAGTATCCGATTATAAATTATCTGAACCCTCTGTTGTATAATTTAGAACAGGAATATTATCACCTCCACCCATATTAAGCGCAAATAAGGCATCAAAAATAATTTCATATTCTTTAAAATTTCCAGATATTTTTATTTAAAGAATCGCAATAGGTGTTTGTTATCTTTGTGCTTATGTAGCATTTTGTGATTACTGGAAAAGTGATTACCTTATTTTGCAAAACACTTGAAGCCAATGTCTACGACTATTACCTTTGGAAATTGGATGTACGTTCATCATCATCTCGGCTCTTTTCCTACTTAAGGAATAACTGAAATAGAGTCCAGTGAGAAAGGTAAAATCTGAGGGAAAATTTTAAAAAGCCTGCACAGTTAAATGGGCCATACTCTCATTCGCTCATCACTCAAGCTCCTGGATTCGTGACTCAACCTCAGGATTAAACTTTCACACTTACGCGCTTCACATGACCTGACAGCTTTGGTCAGTGGGACGACCATCACGTGGGACTGAGATTTGCAAGTGTGTGTAGTGTGGCGGAACCGTGTCATGTGGAACTGCATGTGGTATGAACTGACACTGATATCTGGAACGGTATATGGTGTGCTGAGAGTGAGTGTAATGTGGAAATGTGTTTGATGTGCAGGAACACTAAGTTATGGAACTGCGTGTGGTGTGGGAGGGTCGGAGTCATATCTGGAAATGTGTGAGTGGAAAGAGTGTATGTAATGTGGGGTTGTGTGTGGTGTGAACGGACAGTAAGATGTGAAACTGTGTGGCATGGTGAAACTGTGTGTGGTGTGGAGGGACAACGTGAAGTGGAACTGTGTGGTGTGTAGATTCAAATCGCCAGCGAGCTGGATGCAACTGGGAGGCATATGTAGCGATCATTATCTCACCTTTCTGGCTCGAAAAGTCTCTCCTAGCCCGAATACAACACTGTTTGTGTACAACAGTGACACGATATAAAGGTGTCACCGAACTTTAAGTCTTAAACGTTTCATAATATCAAACAAAGCACTTACCAGCCTCATAGGTTACGCGGCCACTCGCATACCGCACAAAGCCAGGAACACTACTGGTCGCCGAGAGATGCCGACGATGAGGGAGAAAATTAACCCGAAATTTGCGTTTGACTACTTGACCTTGATGGGCGGGGCTAATGCTGCCCATGTTACGAGTGTTGCCGCTTAAGAACAATGGTGGATATTTACCTATGACAAATATATGCATTTTAAATGTTATATATGCATTTTAAATGTTGAGAACATTACTGAAAATTTTAATACATCTCACTATATCTGTTTATCTCCTTTCCGAATAACCAGAGAGAATGTTCAGCTGCCCAGAGAGAGTGAAACTAGGGAAAGATAAAAGTCTAGCACGGGATGGATTTGAGCGACCTAAGATAATTTCCTTGATCATTTTTTATATCAAAAAATAACCAAATCTGAAAGTTCATTTAATGACAGTCGCACTTGTAGGAGTGAGACAATAAGTGTTCATGTCCCGACACTGAGAGCATCAACGAGAAGCAAGAAGACAAACACGTTTGCCAGTGTGTACGTCACTAGTGACTAAAAATATGGTGCCTTCGCTTCAGTAATGGCAGTTGTTGTTTGCATCTCTAGTATTTAAAAGTCAAGTAACCCTTCTTCACCATCTGTGTAGCCCTACTTTGGCGTGGGATTACGATAAAGCCGCAAGGAAGTTCGACTCTGTATACTGTTACCTTCAAAATATTGGGATAGAAAAAGTTCTAGTCGAGTCTTATCTCAGTGCTGAATAAAACCATAGCGACTGATGGCAACCTGGTCTATTCGGAGGCCAAGGAATGCACCAATATAAATTTTGGCAGAGACAGCTGCGCATGGACAAGCTGAGAAGCTTGAATAATTTTTAAAAAGTGCAAAAGAGGAGAACATACTGACACCAGCAAGATTACCAGCGCACAGTGGATATAAGAATTTTCTGGATGGAAGGAAACGATCAACTTAATACAGTCCAGGTAAATATCCTACTTCCAGTTGTGCTTTGAACCAGTTGTCTATTTCTGCACTGCGTAATACCTCAATCTGTTGACAAAGTCCGCTTCACTTTCCTTGAAGATAAATCCCTCCATGAGCAAATGTTCCGTTTATACCCGGGAGAGACGACCCTGGTAAATCACCCACTGGTTCAAACCTCTCAGCGTGAGACACATGATGATAAAGAAGGAACCAGGCACTCGTTTATCTGGTAACTGTTTGTGAGAGGGGTGAGGTTATGGGAGGAGGAGGGTTAGGGGAGATGATGGGTGATAATAGCTCCACGTATCATATGCAGATTTTCCATGCTGAAAGACATGACCACGGCGGTAATGTTCGACGGTGACTGATAGGTAACACTGCATTGTGTCACGTTCCTGAACTAAGTCATGTAGGTTCGAACCACAAGTTTCGAAACGTTCAAGGTAGGATGGGAGTGCGTGAGAATGAGTGGTTGTTGTATATTTATTTAGTACATCATGAATGTAACGTAAACGCGAATAAAAAACGGACCCATCAACACTGATTACAAATGGCATCCTGTACTTCTGTATGACAGAAACTCTTAGATTAACAGTGACATACCAACGAAACACTTCTCAGCTGTCACAGTTTTCTTAAATATTACGCTCACCGACCGTCTATTAAATCCTGGTGCTTCAAAAATGAATGAACTGGCCTTTCTAAAAAAGACAAAAGACACAAAAGTTCCAATATTTTGTAATGATTATCTACAGTATGAAATTTCAGAGGTAATTCCACTGCTACTCAAACTGCCTCAAATGAGCTTACTCCTGTTACCATTTGTCATGCACCTAGATGGCACTTCGGCTCTGTGCTGGACACTCTTTTGTCACAGTGGGTGCAACTTCGCACACTGTGGTAGAGAGAAACGCCTTCATGTGGTGGTGTCGATATAACCAGGCGGTTAACCCCCTAATTACACAAACGTCTCTCTTCCTCGAAAGGAGAATGTGGATTGCTGGAAAAGGGCATTTTAAGCCTCCGGTCCACCGGGTTCACGTTTCACATTTGTCTGGCGTTGCAACTTCATAAGGCAAACCCACATGGTGGTGCACAGGTTAGCACGTCCAGCTTGGTACCGGAGGAACCCGAGATTAATTCTCTGGCCGTTCGGACTCTTTAAGTTAATTTGCCCCCTCTTGATCGAGCCGTAAAAGATCAGAATAAAACATCGACACTGCCAGCCGTATCCTAAGACAAGACTGGGACAGCAAAAAATTATTGGCGTCCTTAGTGACTCATGTCCAATTGATATGCATTGCTCTTAAGTTTTCTGTTTTGCAAATACAGCTTTGTCTAAGCCAGGCCAGGGGTAAGATGTTGAATTGGTATTTACACTGCAACATACTAGCAAATACACTGTCGATGGAAACAGTGCAGTATAACACAACTAAACAATGTCAATAAATTCTGCTGTTCGGACAACATATTTCTAGAGTGTAAATCATTTCAGCATCCACAGCATCTTTTCCCAATATGATAAGGCTTAACATGTTTACGCGCAGCTTACCCTCTCTCGGTGCTGGAGACAGACGCCTTCATGTGGTGGCACCGATGTGCCCGAGCGGTGGAGCTGCCCGGATATATGAATGTTGTTCAGTCCCCTCCTTATTTCCCGAAAGGAGAATGGTTGCCTGCCGAAGGAGGGCAAATTCGGCTAGCAGTCCATCGGGTTCACCTTCAGATGAGGCTGGAGCAACAACAACAACAACAACAACAACAACCACTACTACTACTACTACAATTACTACCACTGCCAACCTATGTAAACCAAATGTAGTCCCTCACTTGGAAAAGAAAACTTGTCCAACACAAGCTACACGAGCACCCAAACACGCAAAAAAAAAAAAAAACACTATAGTTCGATGTGAATAATAAATACTAGCCTGCAGTCGTTTCATAGCTTTTCATCATCATCAGCAGCAGCAGCAGCATCTTCATTTTCAAACACTACCATTGATTGAAAGGGCTGCATAAAAAATTAAAAAAAAAATGAAATTCCTTTAATGGGCATAAAATACATACAAGGTGAAGCTAAAAGGTTTCACACAAACATTTAATCAGTTGAGCCAGAGCTTTTCATTCCATAACATTCTTGTTGCCATCAAACTGGCTTAGACGAGCACTATAGTAAATATGAGGTTGATGAAAGTTATGTCTAAACCTCCAGTTCGAAAAATCTATTCCATGGTGAAGAAAATTGGTCGGGGATAACACGAATAAAATACTAAATGTTTCCTCGTATTGAAGGGGTTAAAGCTGAGGTGGAAGTGGGACTGAAAACACTGAGGGAAAAAAAAGCTGAATGAGGGAAGCTGGAGTGCAGTTAACTCTCTCATCGAGCCGCTCACCGCCTGTCCAGATTAGAATAGTCTCAGAACCATGTTTCTCTTTGGAGGAAGTGTTTTGCGTGACATACCCAAATGAGAGTTGATTCTGAACAGCTATCACCACCATCTTCATCACAGCTACCTCCACCACCACCATCATCATCACAGCTACCACTACCACCACAATCAAAAGACTTACCATTATCATCACCAGTAAAACAGCTACCTCGACCACTATCACCAAAACAGCTACCAACAACGCCAAAACAGCTAACATCACCACCATCACCACAGCTACTGCCACCACCATCATCATCACAGCTACTGCCACCACCATCATCATCACAGCTACCACCAGCACCAACACCCCACCACCACAGCTTCCACCAACACCATCACCATCGCAGCTACCACCACCACCATAATCATCATCACAGCTACCACCACAGCTACCTCTCTGCTAAATAAAATCGTCTGTTTGGGTCATCAATGAAGTAATAAATTTCGTACTGTAAATGTACAACTCTCTCTCTCTCTCTCTCTCTCTCTCTCGAAAGACACACGAAACTCTATGAAAACGCTCCACCGCCCCTTCCACATGCACTTATTGTGACATCAATGGGGGACTGTTATTAAGGTCTGAAACACCCCTTCAGAAAATTTCAAACGATATCCCACTGAAAATGGCAAATCTGGGACCCAGGTCTAACCATCCTACCAATTCTCATCAAAATCATTTTTTCAGCGTCGACTGTGACACAC